>JAVVLW010000806.1:0-66000 GCA_034401795.1 Chaetoderma sp. LZ-2023a
AATTAGCTCTATGTGCTTGACTTCTAATGGTTGACATATCGGGCTGGCAAATTCCACGTCAGTGCACACTAGACTTTTGTATCAGGGGATAAACGTTTATGTTTTCAGATACTGAAACGTCCTTCTTATTAGAGAAAACATGGAATTGGCTTTTTCGCCGTTCTACCGATGTGTTGTTAAAAACTAAGGTCAGAATCTATCTTTACTCCGATATCCTTCTCAGTGTCCACAGTGTGGGGTATTCTATTACGTCACTAATGATTTAGTTCGCCGTTGTTCTTCTTGCCGATATGTATCTGTTTACATTTGTCCGAATGGAAATTCAATAACCATAGATTGTTCCATTCCGCCATCTTGTCTAGATGCTTTTGAAGAGTTTCCTGATCCTCTTTGCTTGTGATAGTTTTAAAGATCATGGTATCGTCCGCAAATAGATACATTTCAGACTCAATCGTGTATGGAAGGTAGTTTATAAACAGTAGCCTACAAATCGGACTGGCACCAACACTGAACATTGAGGTATTCCTGAGATTACATTTGTCCATCTTAAGTACTCCCCATTTACGGATACGCGTTGTGTTATTCCTTCAAGAATGTTTCTGATCCATTCTGTAATACTTTCATTTAAACCATACAATCTTATCTTGCTTTAACCACTAGTTTGGTCATCTCATGTTGCACTTCTTTTTGTGGGAATTTCACCATTTGGTTCGTTTACAAAAACAATCTTGAAGAATGTGACCGAAATCTATGCTGTGTCTTTGTCTGCCTCCACTTTCTGTGATGTTGTGTTCTTTTTGTGTTTGTGGCTTGTTGGTTTTCATTGCCTTCCTTGATATTGTCTTTTCCCGATTTACTCTGTCTATTGGGAATTCATGTTTGTGTTTCCTTGTTGTTTGAATACACTTTATAGGATTGTACCGATTTTATACTTCTGGCTGCATTAATTATGGTTTTTAAGTCAATGTTATGTCATTCATTTTGTGTCCTTATAAAGTCTCATTTGTCATAGCATTTCCTGTACTTGTGTATGTTTGGCGTGTTTGAATAGCAATTAAAATTGAAACAGTATATAGTGGTCACTTTTGTCCAGCGGGCTTTGCTACGATAGCTCTCATATCATATTATTTTCATTTGCTACGATTAAGTCCAGCAGGTGTAGTGTATCACTTCCTCTCCATTGAGATGGCTGTCTTACATGTTGGTAGGGTAATTATCTAGAACGTATTCCATGAATTTGTATTCCTGTATATCAGTAAGTTCACCGCCCTAGTTCCAAGTGTCCCAGTTCATGTCTGAGTAGTTGAAGTCTGCATTAACTAATAGATTATGTACTTCTTGTCACTGGCTTCCTGTATCAGTTTCTGTAGGCTATCATTATTTTCTTTCGCACCGCTATCAGATCTGTAGATCACTTCAGCCAGAGTATGTTGGAAGCTTTTAGTCTTGTTTCTACAAATAGGTTTTCCTGAAACTGAGTTTCCGTAACTACTTCCCTAGCTTGTAGTGCTTTATGGAGATACATCAGGAAACTTTTTTCTTCATCGTTTTCAATGTTTTTTGCGAACATGGTATAGCCCTCTGAGCCTTCATTATCTTTCTTGGCCATGGAGGGCTCCAGACTTTGAATCAGTATTCCAACAATGAGTGTATTTCTCTACTGTTTGCTTCCCGGTAAAGTTTCTTCTCATGATCTCTTTCTGACCTGATAAGATCATTTCCTGCTCTTATTGCATTGAAATTTATCGTTTTGGTGGCATCTGCTCAATTTCTTTATCTTGACTGCAAGGAACTACTGTAACCTCCGGGTGTATGCACTGGTCAGTCCGTATGCAGCACCGCATGTGCACGATATGCAGGTTGGCTGGTTAGTGTCGGTTCTCAGGGTTATGGTTCTTGTTTCGTGACTCTCCGGAAAATACAAAGACGGACTTCTAGAGCCGGTGGAATCATACTGTTCCAGTGGGTCCATGCGACCATTGCCTCCGAGATTGAACCACACCGTCTCATCCTGACTGTTCATGTCACCGGTATGGCAGTCCATTACTCAATTTAGGAGTCTAGACATAATTAATGAAATAATATATACAAATAAACAATGCTACTCGTTTGATAGTATGAGAGAGAAAATATTGTACATAGAACTAAGTTGGTGTCTTGTTTATCGTGGGCTCCTCAGAGGTACCTCGCCAATCTCTAAATCCGTGAGGCATTCCTGCGAGGGAGAGTCCTAATGCGGGCACTTATGAAGTTTAATATAAACCATTATACCCCTAACAAAATATTATTGTTGCAAGAGGAAAGTACCTCGCACAGGCCTCTATCACAGGAAAGTGCCTTCAATGCTGAATCTGAGGACGAGAGATGGCATAAAGGGCCGCTCTCTTGTTAAAACATATGCTAAGTGTGTAGTGTGAGTCGACCTAGTGAAACTGTAAGTTATTGTGATGCACACTGTATTACGTGAAGATGGGGTGGATGATTTCCGTACAATTCAATACCATCATCTTATGTGGGTTAAAGATACTGTGTTGGTAGTTGGCACTTTATTTATGCGGTCCTTCTGCTCAATCCTAAACTAACCTTTATTTGTTAGGGCCATGTTCCATGCTTAGGCCACAAGTGTCAGGGATTTCTACCTATCTTTAAATACATGAGCCTGACTAGCGGAAATGCTCGTTTTCCATATGGTCATCTTACGGAGCATCCCCCTCAGATAGACAGCGTGCGGACATGTCACGAAGTGAGCTCCAGAATCATATAACGATCCTGTTACTTACAACACCGCAACCACATACAACATCACTAGGACAAGACATAGTTACTTAAGCAATCGAAAAGCACATATATGTTTTATGGTGGGGAGGAGGAGACAGATATCCAACTATGGTGACCTACCTGTAAGGGCGTGGTGGGTTCCAAGACTTTCATCTTGAGAACAGCTCTCCAAGTGTGATACCAGCGATCGAAAAAAAAGAAGAAGAAGAAGAAGAAGAAGAAGAAGACTGCACCCAGTCACTGTGAAGAGATCTGTATCCTGTCTGCCGCCTGATGTGTCGGGGGCAGATCGTGTAAGATCCGAACCCAGGGACTAACATTTACCTGTTGTTAGGGTTATGTTAAGATGCCCAGAGATGCACTGCTGGCTGGTTAAAATAATGTTTAATGTTTTCGCAGTACTTCCTACTTTGGCATGGATATTTACGCTAACTGGTATCCAAAGATACAGAGGGGGTTGTTTGTGGAATCGACACTTTAGTCTTCACCGCTCGGAAACCCCAATAATTTCCAGAATCAGATCGCACCAACGTGTCGAATGGAGGCCCAGACAATTATAAGCCTTGCGGCTGGAGGAGCGTAGGAAGAGAAAATCACTCATATGTTAATAAGGAGGCCCTAAGGTAGATGGACAATTTATACCATGTAGCCGGTGTGCGGTGTTACATATCCACTACATCCGGAAAAGAGGCTTACACAAATGACTCCTAAAGAGCGATCATCGCTAACTACTTTTAAACCTAGCCTATCGAGCTAGAATAGCCAGGTTTAGTCGATCACATGTCAGGCTCACTTAATGAGAACATGAACAATGACCTCAGTGAAAAAGTGATGCTGGGGGAAAAAGGTAGTGCAGATTTATTGTTGCTGTATAGTGTAGCCTAGAGTACTGCGGTCCTAGTAATTTATATAATATAAACAAAACAAGTAACTAGGATGACTGCTGCCATATATAACCAACTATCACAGTATTAGCAATAAATAAGGTCACACGACCTTGTGGTGCTCATTAGTTATAAGCACATAAATAAAGATAATATAGACATTACAAATATAAAATATTAAATGTTGTCTCAGTCGACCGGTCGGTACCTATTAGTCATCAGTACCTACAAAGAAGTATACAAATATAATAATACAAAAAGACTGTTAGATGAGTACCTATTAGTCATCGGTACGGAAAAAGTTCATAGAGCACTGTAGATGATGCATCACCAATGAGGAACGTGAGATGGCACAATTCTGAAGTTGCTGAGAAATATCTGCAGGCGAACTGTTGATGCGGCTCACTCTCAAAGACGGTGAAGTAGAACGATTGCGGATGCGGATGTCCACTAGATCGTCATCTTAACTTACATGTCTTAATTTAACAGAGTGTAAAAAGTTCCGTACTGTAGCAGAAGTTGAAAGCCGCCCTGCAGTAATTAAGGGATATGATTAAAAGTTAAATAATGCATGTGCATCTTCTGTGTACACAATACATGCTGCACAACATAGCTTGTGCGGCGCACCAGTCAATGCCCCACTAGACTGTGATCTAAAAGTTAAACATTACACATGATACATTGCGTGGAGTTTGATCACCACTTTTCAGCATGGACCGGCAGATCTGATAAGTCATCCACCAAGAATCACCACTCATTCTACATACTACAAGTTTGTTACATCGGGGCCGCAAGGCCCATCAACAGGAAGACTCCTCTGAAGTTGTTGGAGGTGAGGGTTCCTTCTTTATTCGTTTAGTTTATTTTCACTCGGATGTGGTCGTCCCGAGAGCGTTCAGAAAGTTTAGATGCTGATGTGGCGGTTGTAGACCAGAGATTCAAGATCTCAAAACTGAGTGGCATTGCTGCGGATGCGATGAAACCAGTAGAGAGTAAGCAGTTACCCACGTCTCGTACTGCTCTGGCCACACAATCTACAACCTTTCTCCCTCGTCGAAGTGTGGTCTCGATTCTCAGTTCTGCGCTCCTTTTATACTCCTCGTAACGTCATAGCGAGAACACCTAAGGGACCGGATGGGAAAGTTGTGCCTCCGATCTCTTCCCATTCCCATCAACTTCATGTTATGCCTCCCATCATAGCGTTACCACAAGCGGAAGCTGAGGCTGATCCAAGCCATGCTTCCTGTGGGGTGGAACATGTGATGAATAGCATGGAAGTGAAGAGGCTGGATGAAGCCTTGGCGTGTCTAGAACTGCAGTACCGTACAACAAGGTGTACCCGACCAATTCCCGAAATCACGAAACCACAACCCCCCCGAAGGGAGACCCTCTCGAATAATCCCACCACCGTCATCACTCCAATTCGATACCCCTTATCCACACACCAAGTTCGGACATCACCAGCCCAGTCCATTTAACACTCCACTCATCGTCTGTTGACCGTCAATCTTCAGATATGAGAGAGACTCCTGTAAGATGAAGGTGGCATACCGCACCACACCGACCAATGTTACCCCCCGGGATGGGCAGGGAAGCAGCCTGTTCAGCAGACTATCGGCTCGAAATTTTCCAGTGTCTAAAAATTACGACAGGACACCAACCGTCGTGTAATGGGAGATGACCACATCCCACTATCCAAAGGCCACCTCATCCAATAGGCCTACCATACTCCCCCGTGAGCAGTCAGAACATCACACAACAGACAGAACGTCAACACCTACAAGAACACACCTGCTTTCAAGACTGGATGTGTCAATTCATCATTGCGCATACATCACATACTTGCTCGGTTATACTCAGCATAATGGAGACATTCACCATCGTCAACAACAGCATTTAGTAGCACCTACCAGTATTAATTAATTCCCGGTAGAGACAAAAAAAATATTCCCGCAACAAATTCCTCCCGCACAAATAGCAGGAGAAATAATATCTCCTGCAGACTGCACCTCCCGCAAATAACAACAGACTTGGCGTTCACCAGCGTGGAAAACTGGAATGCACCCAGTTCGTTTATAACATTGGCATCATACAACAGCCCGGACATCCCGACAACAGCATTATCATCAACAGACAGCAGCCAACAATCTCCCGCACACACCTTCTTATCCAGTTACGGGAGAACTGATCATATGGACATCAGGAAAGCACTACAGCCATCTACAGTACACATCACGGGAGGACGTTTGTCCATCGTTCCTCCCCGTTCCCTTTTTCCCGACATCGCATGGAAACAGCTAAACTATATACTTCATCTACACGTAATAACAGTCAATATGCTACTCATCGGTGACGCATTATTTATGGTGATTTATGAACTCTTTCCATACCAATGACCAATAGGTACTTAGGTAACTATTCTATTGAACTATTTATTCATTTCTTCCATTATAGGTACTGATGACTAATAGGTAGGTCCCTCCTCGTCTGAGACAGCATTTTATATTTTCAATTTTATTACTGTATATATTATCCTTATTTTTGTGTGCTTACAACTAACAAGCACCGTAAGGTCCTATGACCTGATATACTGTCAGCACTGACCTGATATACTGTCAGCACTGTAATAGTTAGTTATGTATAGGGCAAGTAGTCATCCTAGTTAATTTGTTTTGTTTATATAAAAACTCTAGGACGCAGTACGCTAGGCTATACTTTACAGCAACATTATATCCACATCACTATCCCTCCAGCATCAATTTTACGCTGAGGTCACTGTTCATGCTCACATTGCTCGAGCCTGAGATGTGATCAACTAAACCTGGCTATTCTAAATCGATAGGATAGGTTTAAAGTAGTTAGGGACAATCTCTTTGTAAGAGACATTTTGTGTACACCTCTTTTCCGACTGTAGCAGATATGTAACAATGCACATCGGCTAGATTGTATAAATTGGCCACACACCTTAGGGCCTCTTATTAATATCCAGTGATTGTCTCTTTCTACACTCCTCTAGCTGTAAGGCTTAATAATTGTCTGGACTTCCCATCAACACGTTGGCATGATCCGACTCTGGGAAACTATCTGGGTTTCCGAGTGGTGAAGATTACAGTTTCGATTTCGCATACATTCCCATTCATATCTTCAGATACCAGTTAGATTAGATAACCCCGCCAAAATAGGAAGCACTGCGAAAAGAAATATTATTAGGTAACACCAGCTTGCAGTGCATCTCTGGGCATTCTGGAACTTAACCCTAATGACAGGTAAACCTTAGTTCCATAGCACACGGGTGACGGACGAGATGCAGATCTCCATCCAACTCTATATGGTGACTGGGTGCAGTCTTAGAACCCACCACACCCTCACGGGAAGGTCACTAGAGATGGAGATCTGCCTCTTACTCCCCGCCATAAAATACTATTGCACTTTCTAAATTGCTTATGTGAATAGTAACTTGTCCTAGTGATGTTATATGTGGTTGCGGGGTGATATGTAATGGGATCATTACGTGATTCCGGAGCTGTCACTTCGTAACATGTCCACACACGGGCCAACCTTCGGGGAGCCGGGCGTCTTCACCAGTTAGACGCATGTATCAAATGATAGGTAGGAATCCCTGCCACTTGCGGCCAAAGCTTGGAAGCGAATCTAACCACTAAATGGTAGGTTAGAAATTAGAAGAAGGCTCGCATAAATAAAGCGGCAACTACCAACACAGTATCTTTGGACCTGCATAAGACGATGGCCTTTGAATTGAGGCACTTTCCTCTCGCAACAATATAATTTTTGTGCTAGGGGTATAATGGTTTATATTAAACTATATAAGTAACCTCGTTATGATGCTCCTTTATCAGGATACCTCATTAGATATGTACGGATATATATGTGAGGTACCTCCGACGAGCTCACGCTAACAAGATGCCAAATTAGTTCTATGTACTGTATAGTTTCTCTCGTCAACTAGCAAACGCATACCATTGTTTGGTAGTAACATATTTTTGATTTATTATCATGTCTAGACTTTTAAATTAGGTTATGGACCATCATACCGGTGACACCAACAGTTGGGATGAGACCGTGAGATTCAATCTCGGTGGCAATGGTCGCATGGCCCCACTGGAACGTCATCGTTCCACCGGCTCTTGAAGCCAGTTTTTGTACCTTCTGGAGAGTCACGATATGGGATCCGTAACCCCGAGAAGCATAGCTAACCATCCCTCACACGATTCTGTACATGCGGTGCAATGGAGTGGAACAACCTGACGGACCAGCATGTACACTGGCGAGCTACAAGTGGCACCCGATGTGGGGCCCGAATGAGAAGTAAGCCCACGCCAACACTCAACACACCTGCATTTCAGTTTCCTTCATCAGACAGTCAGCACTCCCTAGATTTTGGAAGTAGCATCATATGACGGAAGGACTGCATGCGTGCTCACCGACTATGCTAGAAATTTCTCTGGTGCCGAATAACCAGCACTGTTTCTACATGAATTTTCGCCGATCAGCGAGGGGACATTCCATGATGCCTCGCATGTGGGGAACTCAATAAATCACATTGTCGGATATCCGCGATAGGCACCCAACATCTAGGCAGGATCATGGTCAACCACGACCAAGACCCCTATGGCATACTATTATGTCACAGCCATTATGTTCACCAGCATCATCACAGGGTGACCAATGGCCTGCACCTCATGCACCATGTCCCGCATCTCCGCCAATATGGACGTCATCGCCTTACTATCCATCGTTACCGTGATACGAATCAGGAGATGCAGTATCTCCCTTCCAACAATATTCCAGAAGACCTACAACACATGGCACATACCACCCCCGTCAGTCTCCCGGACTGCCTACATATGAGGAACGCCCATCACAACGGCCGATAGAATGTCTGCGTCGTCTACACAGCACCTCCATCAGTCTATAGACCAACACCCATCTATGGACCCGCATCAGGGTGGTATTTGGCAGAACCAGCTTATCGTGCCCAACACTATCGTCGTGAATTGCCATCACTGACACGGCATCAGCAGGAGCATCATCAGGAATTACCATAAACACCACTACCAGCACGCAGACCAGTATCCATGTTCATGCCATTCTCCCCAGAACCACCACCTGAATTCGCACCTATAACACCATATCATGGCCATGGCTGGATCATTCTCCCTCCGGAATTTAACGGGGTCAATGATTTGGCTAATTATAAGTGCCAATTCGAAATAATCAGTCATATGAATCAGTGGACAGATCAACAAATGGGAGCATATCTGGCCACAAAACTGTCGGGAAAAGCACTCCAAGTCTTGGCGGATTTGTGATCAGACCACACGCCATCATACACGGAACTGGAAAGCACGTTGTCAGAGAGATTCGGGGATATGGCCCTTGGTGAAGCAAGTCATCTACAGCTTAAAAACTTGCGTAGCCGCACCGGGGAGACATTTCTGGAACTAACTAGTCGTATTTGGCGACTAGTTCCCGCGCCTACTCAGCACAAATCATGACGGAGTCACACATCTGCATCTAGACACCTTCATCGACGCGTTGAGCGGTGAACCCACCCTCAAGGAGAAATTATTCTGGCTGGTATGCAATTCACACGTCCTGACAGCATCACCCACTACATCAAGCAGCAATATTAATGACACGGACTGCAGTCACCATTCGGCATCATGGATCTGCAAGAAGAAGCATCACCCAAAGAACGGCAAACCGCGGTGCCATCCCTGCTTCTTTTGTGCATCAACCAAACATCTCATGATGTATTAAAAAAAGTGGCTCACACAGGTAGCCCTCATCCGTGACCGCACCAGTCCTGTCCAAACTGCTGTATACACGAATTCGCAGTACACCGAAACTGTGTCAACAACACCACCATTGCTACTCTCAGCTCAGTCATCGCCTAAGCAATCACAGCAGCAGCGACGACGAGTTGGCCTCTTCCTTACTCAAACTGCAATCATGGAAGCTATTCAGAAACAGGCCGACTACATACAGGATGATACTACACCAAAAGCAATCCCTCAGGTGGTATCATTGGAAACACTTCCACAGGCACACCACAATGTAATATATAAGTGTGCTTGCCTGTTTGGTGGCGTTTCCACCAGTGCCACCATGGACACTGGAGCTTCCATCACCGTCTTCAACAAGCGCTTGTATGAGCATCCCACCTCATAAGAAGCCACCCCTTAGACCTACAAACATATTTTTACAAACAGCTACCGGAGCTGATGTTCCTGTGGCTGGTACTGTAAACCTCATAATACAGATAGAGGAAATGCAATTCATACAGCGAGTTGTCATTGCCTCTATTAAAACGATGCCCTGCTTGGTTCTGACTTCCTCAGTGCCAGCGAAGCCATCATACATTGCAGACAATAGGAACTAGATATACATGGCCGATGCATACCCCTTGGACCAGAATCATCACTATGCGATACTTGTGCAGTGATTTTGGCATCCACGGCCACAGTTGAGCCGGGACAGGAGAAAATCTTATGGGCCACCGCAACACATTTAGGAAATAACACACACATAGCTATGCTGGAACCTGACCCTGATTACTTGATCGCCTCAAAATGCACCAGTCCTCGAATGATCATGGATACCACCAATAGGGATCATATACCCTTCCGAGTATTCAATGGCACAACGGACCCAATAACACTAGTACTGGGAGTTTGTTATGGCCATCTGGTGGATGTGATATCACTGGAGACACCCCCCTACCGCACCTACACCAGCAACGACTTCTGATGATTTACCGGAGCATCTGCATGACATATATTTGCACGCCACAGTTGGATTGGTGCAATCTCATAAACTTAACATACAGAAACTTTTATATAAGTATCATGAAAGTTTCTCAGCCGGAGATATGGATCTGGGAGAAACACATCTCATGCGACACCCGTTCGATGTCTTCCCAGTCACAAGGAGGCGGAGGCACATCAACAGGTGAATGACATGTTGCGGACATGCATTCAGCATCCCCCTGGACCAGTCCCATTGTACTAGCAGGCAAAAATGATGGATTTTTGCGGTTTTATATAGACTACCGCCGCCTTAATGCTCTTAGCATGAAAGACGCTTATCCGTTACCCCGGAGAGATCAGGCCTTAGATTCTTTGTCCGGAGCCAAGTGGTTTTTCAACTTTGACTTAGCTAGTGGATACTGGCAGGTAGCCATGGATGAGGCTGACAGCGAGAAGACTGCATTTGTTTGTAGAGATGGTCCTTTCCAGTTCTGCAAGATGCCCTACGGATTGCGCAGCACTCCTGGAATGTTCGAGCATCTCGTTGAGCAGGTAATAACTACACTGCAATGGAAAACCTGTCTCTGTTACATCGACCACGTAATCGTCTTTGGCTCCTTATTTGAGCAGAATCTGTCCAACTTGGACAAAGTCCTAATGTGCTTTCAACCGCGAATCTAAAGCTCAAACCCAAGAAGTGTAATCTTTTTTAGACAGACAATCGAGTTCCTGGGACACGTCAAACCCTCACCACGGTCATGGATACACAGAGTTTCCTTGGTCTCTGGCAGTACTATCGTCAATACATCTGTCACTTTAGTGAGATTGCATCACCATTATTTAGGATCACAGAAAAAGATCGACCATTCAAGCGGACGAGTGAGTGTGACGGTTCCTTCAGCATACTGAAGGAACATTTGACGACTGCACCAATTCTTGCTCATTCTAATCCTAACCTCAATTTCATCTTAGACACTGATGCATCTGCTTATGCAATAGGTGCAGTTCTATCTCAGGTCACAGAAGATGGAACAGAGTAGGTAGTAGGTTATTGTTCGCATACTCTAAACAAAACAGAGAGACATTACGCGACCACTAAGAGGAAATTGTTAGCTGTGGTGCATTTTGTCAAGCATTACAAACACTTCCGTATGGGCGCCCATTTACCCTGCATACAGATCACGCCTGCCTACGCTGGCTCAGAAAACTAAAAAATCCGGAGGGCCAGGTACCGAGGTGGCAGGAATGCCTGCATGCCTTTAACTTCAATGTTGTTCATAGACCCGGCAAACTGCATGGAAATGGCAATGCCTTGAGCAGAATCGGGCTTGAGGATGAACCAGAAGTGGCCACCACCATGACACATGCAACACAGCCATCTCCCGTGTTCCCCGAATTGCGGTGCACAGGGTGGGACACGGAGACAGACACTCACGAACAAGCAACAGACGTGCAAACATGAGACATATACGCATGGATCCAGGAGGGGGTACGTCCTCCTAAGGAATCTGTTACACCACTTTCTGCGATGGCAAAATATTACTATCAGAGGTTTGGAGAGTGTCATATTCAAGGTGGCATTCTCTACATTAATAACTGGATAATGATTCCAGAGTGTTATCGTGAAATAATTCTCCAACAGCTGCACAATAACACTAGACACTTGGCCGTTGAGCGAAAAACTACTCGAATCAAACAGAGATTCCACTGGATCAGGATACGCAACAGTGTGAAGGCATGGCTCGCCAAATGTGTCCCCTACCAAAGACGCTTTTGTGGCAAGCACCATTCCGCACCATTACAAGTAAAAATTGGTTGTGCACCATGGGAGCGAGTGGTTATTGATGTGCTCCGACCCTTGAATATGACGGATGAAGGAAACAAGTACATCCTCGTATTGCAAGACTATTTTACGAAGTTGGTAGAAGCATTTGCTTTGCCGGACCAAGAGGCATCCACAGTAGTGGAGGTCCTGACTAGAAATGTGTTCTGCCACTTCGGTATGCTCTATGAATTGCACTCTGAAAAAGGAACTCATTTTGAGAGCCGACTGATCTGCGAGCTCTGCAAATTGTTCCATATTGTCAAAACAAGGACAACTCCGCACCAGCCCCATTGTGACGGAATGGTGGAGAGGTTCAACCGAACCCTCGCACATTCCAGCATGGGTTATACCCCTGCTTGGTTAATGTTAGGCTGTGAATTAGCCTTACCCCTGGATCTGGCCATGCCCAGGATTCCAGGAGAGAAAAATTCACCATCTCTCTACGTAGAGCTCATGTGGCAGAGGGTAGAACAGACCCATGAGCTAGTGAGAGCAACTTTATCCACTGCACACCGGTGTCAGAAAACGTGGCATGGCCGACGAGTGGATGGAGACCCGTATGGGGCAGGAAAAATGGTTTGGGTTCACGATTTGCGATGTTCTGCAAACATCCCGGGTAAACTGAGTTACCAGTGGAAAGGCCCCTATGTGGTAGTAGGTAAGAAGTCGGATGTGACCTACCATACCCACGCCTCGAATGGCCTGACTTCAGTCATTCACTTTGATCGACATAACCCTCGTGTCAGTGACAACCCAGTGCCAGAGCTTGGACTGGGTATTCCACGTGACACAGGTACCAAGACAGATGTCTCTACAGAAACAAGTAATCCCGACGTTAGTCCAGAGCACCGCGGTGCCAGTTCGACCCCTCTCCTACCAAGCCAGGAACCCAGCGAACATATGACTAATGCTGAGGACGATGACGAGATACGTACTCGCCCTCTCCCTCCTCAGAGCTGGTCTACACAATCTGGGATGTCGTATCTGAAGACTTTCTCGTTTATGCTGTCCAAGGGGAAGGACGGAAAAGTTGTTCTGCCGACCTCTTCCCACTCCCACCCACTTCATGCTATATCCCCCCCCCCCCCATTATAGAGTTACCACAAGTGGGAGATGCCTCTGCCCCGGGCCATGCTTCCTGTGGGGTGGAACATATAATAAATAGCATGGAAGTGAAGAGGCTTGATGAGGCCTTGGCCTGTTGCAGAGAACGGCAAAACCGCACACCTCGGTGTACCCCTCCAACTCATAAAACCGCGAAACCACCCAACTCCAAGGTGCACCCCATCCATTAGCACCACCACCCCACTCCAATTCGCATCTCTCGTCTATGCACCAAGTTCGGACATCACCGGTCCTGTCCATTTCACACTCCACTCATTGTCTGTTGACTGTCAATCTTCAGATATGAGAATCAGCTGTTACAGGTGAGGTGGCATCCCGCATCACACTTAGCCCCCCACCCCCTCCCTCCCACCCCGATGTTGGTGGGCAGGGAGGCAGCCTGTTCAGCAGACTCTCGGCTCGAATATTCCCAGTACTTAAAAATTATGACAGAGTACCAATCGACCATCCCCGACCACAACCACCCTACAAAGCCCCCCCCCCCCCCTCCCTGTGAGCAGTCAGAACATCACACCAAGACACAGAAAGCTAGAAGCATACAGAACACACTTCAACACGTCAATTCATCATTGGGCGAACACTACATACATACTCAGTTATATAAATCGTATAATGGAGACATTCAACATCACCAACAACATAGGTAGCATGCACCTAATTTTTGTAACAGAAAAAGTTAGAGACACCTTTTTCCACAACATTCCATTCCGCACGAATGCGGTGAGTTCATCACCCACAACAACCCGACATTTCCACAACAGCAACGGACTCGGCATTCCCCAGCTTGGAAAACTAGATCTTCCCACCTCGCACTACGCCAGTGTCACCCAGCAACCCCGAGTTCCCTATAACGCAAACACTCCCTTATCCGGTGTGCGGAAAACTGATCATATGGAAAGGAGGACCAACACCACATCCAATTACAGTACACGCTACGGTGGACTCCCTCACTCCCCCCAGCCCGAAAATGTCGTACGTAATCAGCCAAACAAACACGCTTCAGTCACACGTAATAACAGTCACTATTATTAAGAGAGCAAGATGCCCACAGTCTGTCGTTGGTACCAAGTAGGATTTTGCAACCGAACGTAAATTCGATAATGGATTGATTCAAGTATGACAGCCCCCTTCTTGGTCACCCACACTCTAAAGAAACTCTGTCCCAACTTCAGGACTCGACCATTACAGAGTGAAATGCATCATGTCCGATAAAGTTGACATCACAAGCATCGCAGTACCCCGCTGCCCCACTGCAATAAAAACCTCACACTTCACGACAGCACAAGATCATCCACAGATAAGCAGCCACTTGTATCAATCAAATTCACCAACATGACAGAGACACAGACACTCAGGATCACTGTATCACAACCTCCATACGACGGTATTGTAAACTGTGGCACACACATTCCGAGCTGTACCGTAATAATTAGGTTTGGTCTAGGTAGGGCGAGACTTGTCCTACCCATAGAGGAGGATGCTTGACAGTCCGCCCACCCGGTAAATACAGTCCAGCTTGGCGGGGTCAGTAGACTTGGCTTCCGCAAGACATGGAGCTGTTTAAACCAAACAATAAGTTACGGTCAGCTATACTGTCCTAATTTTGATTAAGAACATGGCTGTTCTATCGCGTATACAAATTATTAACGCGTGGGCTGATGAAGCAGCATCAAAACTTCGACAGTATAACACCATGAGAATTTCAAATATTCTCTTACCTATATATTCCAGCCACTAATCAACACGGGCTGGAATAAACTTACCACACACAAGAGGCGACACATGTATAAGACCACGCGCATATAAAGGCACGCTGTTCTGAGGAACAGAATAAGAGAAGCATATATTTCTATTTTTCGCATCAAATACATATAATCAGCACCATCAAAACTCCACCCATATACAGATTGCCCACGTCAACCACGTGTTTTTAAAACAAGAATCACGTGATCATCACTTCTATTTTCCAGTAAATTGGATCAAAGATTATAAACAAAAGAACCGCCCTACACATATCTACCTCAGCGTGATGGAGAAGGCAGAAGGTGGTGAGTCAGGGCCACGGCCGCTGACGTCATCACACTCTCCCACACCCCATCAGGCGCTCCAGCCTGAAATTTGAACAGGCAAGTTTATAAGCGTCCAACTTGAAAAACCGCATCACGTTAATTAAAAGGTGAGCGTCCACAGGAATAAATAGTTTAAGATTTTAACGTTGATCGGAGACCCGATTTCCAGCCAAGTGAAGATGAAAGCGGCTATCCTACCTTCCTATATTTATATTTGCCTTCTTTTTTGCGAAGGGGATATATAATCAGACTCCAGGAGAATGAAAGTTAAATATTTCCATATTTGGCGGAGCCAGCTAACCCTACAACTTTCTGGCGTGGTCCTCCGCCCTCCTCTGACGTCACCAAAAGTATAAAAGTAGGAAAGCGTGCACTGGAATTTCATCTTCCCCCAAAACTCGACACTAGGGAAGATCAGGCATTAGGCCACTTTCGTGTCGCAAACCAAATTCTGCTGTTTTTCTTCTTATTATTTTATTACTTTATGTTTTATTGACAAGGAAAGTTATGAAGAGTTAGGAAAGTTTAGTTAGGTTAGTGCAGTTCCGCAAATAACCATCATGTGGGATAGTATGTCGCTTGCAGAAGATCTCACCTTGTCCGACAGCTCGAAAGAATCGGCACCTGTGAACATCGGCAAGCAGTATCCATACCCATGAGAGGGATAGGCTCCTCGAAGAGGTGCAGATAACAGGTGGCGGGGGTCTCGCAAGAGTCCGGGGGCAGGTAAAATCATTTCTATAGGGCTGAGGAGATACTGAAGGCCTCCCTTTCCAACGAAGGATGAATTAACATCCTACTGTGGTACTGTCTAGTCGGCGTATTGTTCGGGCTACTGAGATTTTTGGTTCATCCTGTCTCAGCAAGTGGACATGCATGGTGCACGGATGGCAGTCCACACCCAGGACCTCTCTAGTAAGCGAGGCTAGACATGGCCTGCAGGCACGGCCAGGGAAAATGGTCACAGTTCGTATTCTGTTGGCAGATAGGTACGGATCAGACCGTCGGTTGCCCCTGGACGTGAGCTCAGATGGTAATCGCTATCGACTGGGTCGCCGGCCGGTCGTCTTGATCATGTCAGTTCATCTGTATGGTCAAGCTGGCTCAATGTACAGTCAGGCGTTTGTATTGTGAGCCATGACTCCCATGATCAGAGATCATGAAAAGTGATTCTTTGTGAAACGGGAGGGTATATGCTTGAGAGGGGCATCACATGAAAGGATCGTGGACTATGTTTCTCAATCATGTTTCGATGAGCATGGTTCTCGATCGTATGTTAGACTAACTGTCCCTTTGGCCATGTTCTCAATCAGGTTTCTTATGGCCATGGTCCTTAATCTCATATGCATATACAGGAAAGGCACCTAGTCTAGACTGCATCCATGTGTGAAGCGCTGAGTGACATCCCGTGCTGGAGACAGACCACACACTGGGAAAGCTAAAGGGTGTATAGTATTAGGTAGATAAGGACTAATACTATTTAGTGGTACTTCTTTATCATACGACGGACAGCCATGCAAGCGTGCATTTTCCAGAAACTCAGACTTGAAACTTCATGTCAATCGTAACCATTTGCTACAGCGGGCATTCTGTGTGGACTGCAAGTACCTGTATTCAGCCACGCGGTATGGTCTAATACACACGTTATCATTTAAACATCGTGTGTTGGTTGTGACGTTAAAGCCTGGTGAGCCAAATGAAGACATAGATATCCTCGCGCCACGCTTCGAAAATAGACTTCCAATTACCGTAATTCTGACCAGAAAAATGGCCAAGAGTAAACGCACAAAAAGACGACAACCTGACTTTCCGCAAATAGCCTTAGCATCCACATCCGCAACACAGCCAGCCAGCTCCAGCACTCCAGCACCCATCATCACAGCACCAACAGCACCTGTAAGAACAGCACCGGCAGCACCTGCAGCATCGGTATTCACACCAACTGTAGTATCCACACCGGCAGCACCCGCAGTGACAACACCGGCAACATGCAGAATTAGAACACCATCTACATCTGTGATAGGACAGCCAATTTCGGTAGTGATAACAACTCCTGTGAAAACCCACAATCCTGATTTGCAGGACATTTCAGACGGTTCCATATCTCTGCTCAGTTTAGTTATCGACGAGGAGATAAGTCTCATGGAAGCCATCACCACCACCACCGCACCGCATACCAGCACGCCGACATCCATACGCAGCACCATTATTTCAATAGATCCTACTGTCAGAAAGTCTACTACGCCAGACAGACCATATTCGGGAAAGCGACGAATAGCTCACCAACCTGAGCTCCGAGCAATATCCAGAATGTCCACGAGTAAATTGATCAAGGCTGTTAAAATTAGGAAACTATCTGCAATCACTGGAGCAACATCATCACACAGCATATCCGCATCATTCAGCCAACCTCCCGCAAGCACCACTGCCACCACCGCCACCACAACAACAGTGATGTCAGCAACTTCAGAACCCGCACCAGTCAGAACTACACCCATAATCGTCACCACCACCACTAGTGCAACCGTTAACTTGTCCGTAACTTCAGCGAACTTAAGTGCCGCAGATGTTAGTAACATAAATCATGAAATATCAGCATCAGAAGATCACCCACCACGGCTGTCTAGTACAAGTCGTGGTATCCAAACTCGTTGGGGAAATTTCTCGGCAGACGTTTGTGGGCATTATTGTCATGGGTGCAGCAGAATGTGTGAATAGGTGTGCGGATGATAGGATTATTATTATTTTATTTTTGAAATATTTTTCTTATTATTATATGTCTTTAAATTTGAAACCCCATCCCTGGACTGACTACGGTCATCCAACACAGCTACGCAAAATTATTGCATAGCTGTGTCTCACCAAAATAATCGCTGTGGATTTCTGTGTTGTAAACACGTCGCGTGTGACGTAGGTATACAACACACCGCAGGAATATGTCTTTTATTCCTGTCATGCCATCCCAGCTATTGCTGGGGCTACCTGATAACCATTTTTTACTTATTATTAAATAATATTTTTCTTATTTTTTTTCTTCTTGCGTTAGAATGACGAGACAGATTTGGGATGGCGAGAGCTATCCATGCAGACCCGCAAAAATGGTCCGCACTGTATGCATACCTTCATATACTCGGATTGCAGGCATAATTACTGTCATATTACTGTGATATTGCTACTGTATGTTTTAAAATATGTCTGTCCTTTCTTATATTATATTTTTATAATTTAACTTGATTTAGGTACGTTGGAGCTTGGGCGTTCTCGGCGGAAATCTAATTATCCGTCACCGGGAGAACGCCCATGCGAGCTATTGTTTTAGACAAATCATGGTATTAAAATAAATAAAAGAGCATGCACCGCAAAATGAAAACAAAAAAATAAAAATAAATAAATACCAGGCCAAAAATCAAAAAATAAATGTATGCCTCCCTCCCAAATTCTTTCGTACCTCTACGTGCTCTTCTCTGATAAACTACGTGTCTCTCGCGTCACTACTCCTCTCGGCTATGTGCCTACTCGAGAAGTATAATTCTCGCCTAGCATGCACCCGTGTTTTCGATCCGTGATGCGTTATCGTTTGTCATGAGTGTCAAACTAGGAGGGGTGTTGTAGCGCGGATCAGCCGGCCGGGTACCTACCATCCCAGCAAGTCTGGGTATGGAACAACTGCTCCGGTGCACTCCAAGCACGCCCCTCCCCTTCCCCCTCCCCCCACCACCCCCACCCCCCCCCGGGTAGGATAGCATGCGTGTATAAAGCCATATGAGAGAGGTTTTCTATAAAACGGCTATGCCCATGAGAACGCGTAGCACGCATGTGTGCATCAGAGCTTCCCTGCCAACACGTGTCAGCGTTGGGAGAGAATGTGTAATTATATTATACCGAGTTGGTATCTGTACAACACGCAGGACCAGAACGAGACGAGGATTCCAAAACTGTTTACCTTTTTAAAATCGGACCAGAAATGGCCGAGTTATCCTTAAATGGCTCACTGAAATTATTTTCAAAATATTACTTGGACGTCGTAATCGGGTGTATGTATTAAGTGAATAGGGAATGCGCTTATCACGTGATAGCATTGTCACCCTTTCAAGCTGCAAGCTGATTGGCTACTGATCGCCCGCTGATTGGCTGAGCGTCCTACCTTTGACGTCATGAGTAGTATAAAAGCAGTGAAAAATCAATACTCGAGAGTATACTTCGGCGAGACACGGCCGACAGCAGGTTGCTGGACCAGCGCAGTGTTAGACGTGGGCAACTGCTTACTGACTGTGGTATCCTACACTGCAGCAGTGCCTTTCGAAATTCAGTTCTCCTGCACTGGTCAGCAACCGAAGATCCACAATTACTAAGATTTTGTAAACCCTCGGATGGCCATCTGGGGGCAACTAAATAAATAAGTAAGGACTCCCTCACAACAACAACTTCAAGAGGAGCTTTCCTGCAGATGGGCCTTGCAGCCCCGATGTAATTTCTACAGCATGTAGAACAAGTGGTTATTCTTGGTGGATAACTTGTTGGATCTTCAGGACCACGCTGAAAATTGGTATCAAACCTTCACGCAGCATGTCATGTGTTTAATTAACTTTTAGTCCACAGTCTGGTGGGACTCTGCCCAATACATCGCAAGAGCTATGCGATGTATCCCATACAGTGTACCCAGTTATGTACATGCAATGTCCACAATTGTGGCCCTCTTTGTTACAGGCAACTTTCAAACTACCGTCACCGGCTGGACATTTTCCAATTTACTGTGTGCATTCATATATTAGTTATTATGACTTAATGGACATCTCTCTACAATCGTTCTTCTTCACCGTCTTGAGAGTGAGCCGCATCAACAGTCTGCTTGCAGAAACTTCCCAGCAACTTCAGAATCATGCCACCTCGCGCTACTCATCGGTGATGCATAATTTACAGTGATTTATGAACTCTTTCCATACCGATGACCAATAACTATGTAACCATTCTATTGTACTATTTATTCATTTCTTCTGTTATAGGTACTGGTGACTAATAGGTACCTCCCCAGTCAGCACTGTAATAGTTAGTTATGTATATGGCAAATAGCCATCCTAGTTAATTTGTTTTGTTTATATAAAAACTCTAGGACACAGTACACTATACTATACTGCACCATTATATCCGCATCACTATCTCCCCCAGCATCAATTTTACACTGAGGTCACTGTTCATGCTCACATTTCTCGAGCCTGACATGTGATCGATTAAATCTGGCTATTCTAGCTTGATAGGATATGTTTAAAGTAGTTAGGGACAATCTCTCCATAAGAGACATTTTGTGTATGCCTCTTTTCCAGCTGTAGCAGATATGTAACACCGCACACCAGCTAGATTGTATAAATTGGCCAAATACCTTATGGCCTCTTATTAATATCGAGTGATTGTCTCTTTCTACGCTCCTCCAGCTGTGAGGCTTAATAATTGTCTGGACTTACCATCGACCTGTTGGCATGATCCGACTCTGGGAAACTATTGGGGTTTCCGAGCGGTGAAAACTAAAGTATCGATTTCGCATACACCCCCTACGTATCTTCAGATACCAGTTAGTTTAGACAACCCCACCAAAGTAGGAAGCACCGCTAAAAGAAATTATATTAGGTAGCACCGGCCTGCAGTGAATCTCTGGGCATTCTGGAATGTAACCATAACGACATGTAAATGTTAGTTCCGTAGCACATGGGTGACGGACGAGATGCAGATCTCCAACTCTGTGTGGTGACTGAATGAGGTCTTAGAACCCACCACACCTTCACGGGAAGGTCACTAGGGATGCCTCTTACTCCCCGCCATAAAATACTATTGCGCTTTCTAAATTGCTTATGTGAATTGTAACTTGTCCTTGTGATGTTCTATGTGGTTGCGCCGTGATATGTAATGGGATTATTATGTGATTCTGGAGCTGTCACTTCGTAACATGTCCACACGCTGCCTTTCTGAGGAAGATACTATGCGGGGCAACCTTTGGGAATCTGGGCATCTTCACCAGTTAGACTCATGTGTCAAAAGATAGGTAGGAATCCCTGCCACTTGCGGCCAAAGCTTGGAAGCGAATCTAACAACTAAATGGCCGGTTAGAAATTAGCAGAAGGCCCACATAAATAAAGTGGCAACTACTAATACAGTATCTTTGGACCTACATAAGATGGTTGCCTTTGAATTCTTCGGAAATCATCTGCCCCGTTTTCACATAAACCAGCGTGCATCACATTAATTATAATCTCACTAGGATTGACACACACACACTGAACATAACTTTTTGTTTGAACAAGAGAGTGACCATTTTGCCAGCTCTCTTCATCCGCTTCAGCGTTGAGGGCATTTTCATGTGACGGAGGCCCGCGCGAGGCACTTTCCTCTCGCAACAATATAATTTTTGTGCTAGGGGAATAATGGTTTATATTAAACTATATAAGTAGCCTCGTTAGGACGCTCCTTTACGGGGATACCTCATTGGATATATACGGATCTGTACTGTACCTCCGACGAGCCCACGTAAGTAAACAAGACGCCAACTTAGTTCTATGTACTGTATAATTTCTCTCGTCTACTAGCAAACGAGTACCATTGTTTTGGTAGTAACAAAATTTAATTTATTATCATGTCCAAATTTTTAAATTAGATTATGGACCGTCATACCGGTGACACCAACAGTTGGGATGAGATTGTGAGGTTCAATCTCGGCGGCAATAGTTGCACGGCCCCACTGGAATGCTATCGTTCCACCGGCTCTAGAAGCCAGTCTTTATACCTTATGGAGAGTCGTGATACAGGATCCGCAACTCTGAGAACCATAGCCAACCAGCCCTCCAGCGAATCCTGTACATGCGGTGCAATGGTGCAGGGCAACATGATGGACCAGCGCATACCCCCGTGAGCTACAGCTGCTGTCATTACTGTTGTGGCTGCGGTGGTGGTCATGGTGCTGGCTGGTGGTCTGTTGTGGCAGGTGGTGATGATGAAACTGGAGGTACTTTCTGTGGCTGCAAATATTTGTCTAATTTTCGTGGCATGGAAAAGTTTACTTGCGGATGTACGAGGTACCGCTCGGATTTCTGGCTGATGGGCTATACAATGCTTCCCCGGGTACAGTCTGTCTGGCGTGGTAGTCTTCCTAATGGCTGGATCCATAGATGTGATGTGCATGGGTGTCAGAGTGCTGGTGCTGGGTGTGGAAGTCGTGGTGCTGGTTTCCATGACGCTAATTTCCTCGACAATCATTAAACCGGTTGGCGAAACAGAACAGTCTGAAATGTCAGGTAAAACTGGATCACTAACTGCCATTGGTACTGTTATAAAAACTGAAATAGGACGACTGATCGCGGATGCAGATGGTGTTGCTGTGGTGAGTGTTGCCGGTGTGGTCACTGTGGGTGCTGCCGGTGTGGATACCGCAGTTGGTATGGGTGCCGATACTGTGTGCACTGCTGGTGCTGATACCAAGGGTGCTGCCAGTGCTGTGGTGATGATTGCTGCTATGGTGGAGATGACTGACTGCGTTGCTTGTGTGGATGCAGAAGCTGGGAAGTAACACCATACCGAGTGGCTGAGTATAAGTATCTGCCGTCCGAACAATAGGCTCTTTGTAGTAAGTTGTCTCAGTTAACATGGCGTTTCAAATCTGAGTTCCTGGAAAATTTTCGCTTACATGGCTGTCCGTTCTATAATTTTAATATACATGGATATCTCTTGACAGTGTCCATCAGTGTTTGATCTCCCAATCTATCTGGCGACATAATACTTCCACATGATGGTTATTAGCATAACTGCAGACACCTAACTAAATTTTCCTAACTTGCCATAACTCTTCATAACTTTCCTGAGCCAATATTTATGAAATAATAATGAAAAACAGCAGAATTTGGTTTGCGACACGAAAGTGGCCTAATGCCTGATCTTCCCTAGTGTCGAGTTTGGAGGGAAGATGAAATTTCAGTGTGTACTTACCTCCTTTTATAGTTTTTGGTGACGTCACAGGAGGGCGGATGAACATGCCCTGAGGTTTCTGGGTGATTCGGTCACCTCCCTACATGGATTTTCAGAACATTTAATTTCCTGGAATCTAATTATATATTCCCTTGGTATATATATAAAAGAAGGCAGGATAACTGCTTTCATCTCCACTCCACGGGAAATAAGGTCTCCGATCACCAAAAAAATCTGGAACTACTTATTCCTGTAGACGCTCACCTTTTAAGTAGTGTGATGCGGCTTTCAAGTTAGCTGCTTATAAACTCGCCTGTTCAAATTTCAGGCTGGAACGCCCTATAGTGTGTGGGAGAGCGTGATTACATCAGCAGTCGTGACCGCGAGTCATCACCTCTTGCCTCCTCCATCACGCTATGGTAGCCACGTTGGAGGGCGGTTCTCATGTTTATTATAGTCTTTGATCCAATTTAACGGAAAACAGTAGTGTTGATCATGTGATTCTTGTTTTGAAAGCATGTGGTTGATCAGAAATTTAGGTGGCTTTGTTTATGTGTCAAGATTTACTGTTGTAGATTAGTTGTATTTTATGCGAAAAATAGAAGTATATCATCTTTTTATTTCTCTGTTCCTCAGAACAGCGTCCCTTTATGCGCGTGATTTTAAACGGTGCCTCCTCCTGTGTAAGGCGTTAATATTCCTGCTCGTGTTGATTCGCGGAATTCGTAGGTAAGAGAATATGTGAAATTCTCTGTGTGTTATGCTGTCTAAGTTTTGATGCTGCCTTGTCAGCCCGCGCGCTAATGATTTGTATACAGGGTAGAACATTTATCTTCTTAATCCAAACTTGGACAGTAAAGTTGACTGTAATCTATTGCCTGGTTTAAACAGATCCAGTCTTGCGGATGCCAAGTCTACTGACTCCGCCAAGCTGGACTGTATTTACCTGGTGGGCAGACTACCAAGCATCCTCCTCTGTAGGTAGGACTAGTCTCACCACAACTAGACCAAACTTAATTATTACAGTACAACTCGGAAAATGCTTGCCTCAGTTGTACAATTTACAATGCCGTCGTTTGGAGATTGTGACGCAGTAATCCTGAGTGTCGGTGTCTCTGTCATGTTGGTGAAATTGATTGATATGCGTGGCTGCTTATCTGCGGATGAATCTTGCGCTGTCGTGATGTGTCAAAGCTTTATTGCAGGCAGTGGGGGGGGGGTAGAGGAGCACTGCAGTGGTTGCAGTGACAACTTTATCGGACATTGAATGTATTCTCTCTGTAATGGCTGAGCCTTAAACAGGCGGGACAGAGGTACATAGAGCGAGGATGACCAAAACGGGGGCTGCCGTAACTTGAATCAGACCATTGTCGAATTTCACATTCTGTGCCTATCTCGTACTAGCTACTGACGATAGACTACAGTCATCCGGCTGTCTCAACAAAGAAATCTGTTATTACGTGTGAATGAGGTGTTTGTCTTTAGCTGTTTCGTATGTAGCTTCCAAGAGGTGGGCGTGTCCATGTGGCCGGTACTGTTGATGGCTGCGATGTCTCCCTCTTCACCATACGATCAATTTTCCGCATACCGAGGTGGGGTGGGGGTGGGGGTGGGGGTGGTGGGGTGGGTGTGGGTGTGTGTGGGGGGGGGGGTTCATCCTCGATCCCGATTCTGCTCAAGGCATTGGCATTACCATGCAGCTTGCAGGGTATATGAACAACATTCAAGTTGAAGGCCTGCAGGGATTCCTGCCGCCGCATTACCTGGCCCTCCGGATTGTTGAGGTTTCTGAGCCAGCATAGTGAGGTGTGATCTGTACGGAGTGTAAATGGGCGTCCGTACAGAAAGTGTTTGTAGTATTTGACACATTGAATCACAGCTAACAGTTCCCGCTTTGTGGTTGGGTAATGTTTCTCTGTTTTGTTCAGAGTACGCAAACCATAACCCAGTACCTGCTCCATTCCATCGTCTGCGACCTGAGATAGAACTGCACCTATTGCATAGGCAGTTGCATCAGTGTCTAGGATGAAATCGAGGTTAGGGTTAGGATGAGCAAGAATTGGTGCGGTTGTGAAATGTTCCTTCAATGCGCTGAAGGAACCATCACACTCACTCATCCACTCGAATAGTAGATCTTTCTCGATGATCTGGAATAATGGGGATACAATCTCACTATAGTGCTGGATGTACCAGCAATAATACTGGCAGAGACCGAGGCAGCTCCTTGTGTTGGTGACTGAAGTGGGGGTCTGCCACTCTGCTACTACTTTTGTTTTAGAAGGTTGCGTAGCCACTCCATCTGCAGATATGACGTGTCCCAGGAACTCGATGCTCTGTCTAAAGAAATGACACTTCTTAGGTTTGAGCTTGAGGTTCGCAGCATGAGAGCGCTTCAGAACGTTGCCCAAATTGGACAGGGTCTGCTCAAATGAAGAGCCAAAAATGATTACGAATATTGGCTCCGGTAGCTGTTTGTAAAAATATGTTTGTGGACCTAAGGGGTGGCTTTCGATGAGGTGGGATGCTCTCATACAATCGCCTGTTGAAGACGGTGATGGAAGCTCTAGTGTCTACTGTGGCACTGGTAGAAACTCCACTGAACAGACAATTTCACTTATATATTACTTTATGGTGTGCTTGCGGAAGAGTTTCCAATGATACTGTTTGTGGAATCTCCTTTGGTGTGGTGGCATCCTGTATGCAGTCAGTTTGTCAAGTGCAAAAGGTGGCTGAGTGAGGAAGGACCAACTTGTCATCGCTGCTGCTGCATTTGCTTAGGCGATGACAGAGCGGGGGTAGCAATGGTGCTGTACTGGATGCTGGAGGGCTGTACTGAGAGTGTGTATAAGGAGCAGCTTGGACAGGACTAGTGCGGTGGTGACAGAGAGTAACCTGAGCCTGCCACTTGGAACAATGCATCATAGGATGCTTAGTAGACGCGCAAAAGAAACAGTGGTGATGCTGTTGTTTGCCATGATCTTTGTGGTGCTTCTTTTTGCGGATCCAAGATGCGGAGTGCTGACTGTCGTCCGTATCACTATTACTGATTCTGGGTACGGTGGGTGATGCTGATAGGGCTTGTGAGTTGAATACCACCAAGGGGCACCGGATGTTGGTGGCTCGATGTATAAACATTGTTTCAGTGGAGGTGCTACAACCAACCATTTGCCGTTTTACATAGGAAAGAGGGTTTCCAAGCATCGTTTATTGCGCAGTCACAACCTTTCGCAGAGGGGGTGTTGATGGTGCTGCAGATACAGTATGCATCGTAGGCACCGACTTATGTGAAACTGGGTGTGTGGTGTTGGGCACTGATGTTGAGTTAGCGTTCTTGGTTGTTGTAAATGTATCTGCCTGACGTTGCCATTTGGAAACCGTAGTTGAGCTGGGTTGCAGGAATGGGCACTGAAGTAACTCTCTAATCAGTGCCCGTACTAGTTTAACAGGGGCTCTGGCTGCGGTGTACGTTGGTCAGCTGTTGGAGTTGTGGAAGGATGATGGTGCGGACATCGTTTCTTCCAGTGGCCCAGCTGACCACATACGAATCTTGTGTTAGGCAGCTGTGTCTGCTGGGCTGTACTACTTGGTGCTGGTCGTGTAGTCTGCTGGGTGACGATGGTGGTGCTGAGCATAGTAACTAAGTTAGTGAGTATTGACATTTGTTTTGATATCTCCTCTAACCTATCATGCATATTTTGCCTACTGTTATAATTTTGCTGGTTCCCGCATCCTGGGGCGTTGTTGTGTCCTCCCTGGTGGGACTGGCCATACCCCCTTCCTCTGGACGCGTGATTCTGACAGGTGGGGGTGTTCATTATGTGATGTATTGCTAGGGCCTGTTGCTGATGCTGATGCGGATGCAGATGCGGTGTCGGTCGCGATGAGGAGATGTGCATCATTTAACTCATTGAAAGGATGTGAGTGGTGGCGATTAGCTTTTATCCCGCTCCAAGAAATTTTCTATCCTGACTGTCATTGCAGCCAGGGACTGTAAATTGTAGTGTTCGAGGAGAAATAGCTTTTCTTTGAGAGCTGGCTCACCGCTCAACGTGTCGATAAAGGTGTCGAGATGTAGATGCGTTACCCCCTCATGATTTGTACTGGGGTAGGCGTGTGTGACACGTCACCGGAAACGACTTGCCAACTCTGGCAGGGTTTCCTCAGCTCGTCTCCATAAATTTGTCAATTGTAGATGACTAGTTTCACCAAGAGCCATGTCCCTGAATCATTCCGATAATGCATTTTCCAGTTCTGTGTAAGTTGGCATGCTGTCTAACCCCACATCTACCAGGACCTGAAGGGTCTTGCCTGACAGTTTTGTGGCCAGATACTCCCCCATTTGCTGATCCTTCCACCGATTGGTACAGCTGATAATTTCGAATTGGCATTTATAATTAGCCCAGTCACTCTCCCCATTAAATTCTGGAGGGAGAATGACTCGGCCAGGGCCATGATAAGGTCTTACTGGCGCGAATCCTGCTGGCGGTGTGGGGGAAAGTGGCATGAACGCGAATGCTGATCTGCGTGTAGGTGGTGCTGTTGGTGGAGGTTCCCTGTCTGGTCAATAGTTTCCCTGGTGGTGCGTGCATGATGGTGACTCCTGTCGATGATGCTCAGTTCGATACAATGGTGTAGGCTCCGCTAGATGGCATATCAGTGTTGGTCAATAAACGGATGTTGGAGTATACATATATCACGGAAGTTCTACTGGTCGTTGAGTTGGGTGTTCCTCATATGGAGGGGGTCCAAGAGATGCCAAGAGACGCAGTGCTGGCTGGTTAAAATAATATCTAATGTTTTCACAGTACTTCATACTTTGGCATGGATATTTAATGCTAACTGGTATCCGAAGATACAGAGGGGGGGGGGTTGTTTGCGGAATCGACACTTTAGTCTTCACCGCTCGGAAACCCCAATAGTTTCCAGCATTGGATCGCACCAACGTGTCGAAGGCTGGTCCAGACAATTATAAGTCTTGTGGTTGGAGGAGCGTAGGAAGAGATAATCACTCATATGTTAATAAGTAGGCACTAAGGAGGCCATAAAGTAGATGGCCAATTTATACCACCTAGCCAGTGTGCGGTGTTACATATCCGCTACATCCGGAAAAGAGGCTTACACAAATGACTCCTAAAGAGTGATCATCCCTAACTACTTGTAAGCCTATCCTATCGAGCTAGAATAGCCAGGTTTAGTCGATCACATGTCAGGTTTGCTTAATGAGAACCTGAACAGTTACCTCAGTGAAAAAGTGATGCTGGGGAAAAGGTTAGTGCAGATTTATTGTTGCTGTATAGTGTAGCCCAGCGTACTGCGGTCATACTATTTTATATAATATAAACAAAACAAGTAACTAGGATGGCTGCTGTCATATATAACCACGTATCACCGTATTAGCAATAAATAAGGTCACACGACCTAGTGGTGCTCATTAGTTATAAGCAAAAAAATAAAGATAATATATCCATTACAAATATAAACTATAAAATGCGGTCTCAGTCAATCAGTCGGTACCTATTAGTTATCAATACCTACAAAGAAGCATAAAAATACAATAATACAAAAATACAGTTAGATGAGTACCTATTAGTCATCAGTATGGAAAAAGTTCATCGGTCACTGTAGACGATGCGTCACCGATGAGGAACGCGAGATGGAACGATTCTGAAGTTGCTGGGAAATATCTGCAGGCGAACTGTTGATGCGGCTCACTCTCAAAGACGGTGAAAAAGAACGATTGTGGATGCCGATGTCCACTAGATAGTCGTATTAACATACATGTCTTAATTTAAACAGAGTGTGAAAGGTTTCGTACTGTAGCGGAAGTTGAAAGCTGCCCTGTAGTAATAAAGGGCTACAGTTAAATGCTAAACAATGCATGTGCATCTTCTGTGTACACAATACATGCTGCACTGCAGAGCTCATACAGCGCACCAGGCAATGCCCCACTAGACTGTGGTCTAAAAGTTAAATATTACACATGATACATTGCGTGGAGTTTGATCACCACTTTTCAGCATGGTCCGGCAGATCTGACGAGTTGTCCACCAAGAATCACCACTTGTTCTACATACTGAAAGCTTGTTACATCAGGGCCGCAAGGCCCATTCCCGCAGGAAGACTCCTCTGAAGTTGTTGGAGGTGAGGGTTCCTTCTTTATTCGTTTAGTTTATTTGCCCTCAAGTGAGCTCCTCCCGAGAGTGTTCAAAAGTTTAGATGCAGATGCGGCGGTTGTGGGCCAGAGATTCAAGATCACAAAACCAAGTGGCACTGCTGCGGTTATGATGAAATCAGCAGACAGTAAGCAGCTACCCACATCTCGTACTACTCTGGCAACACAACCTACCACCTTTCTCCCTCGTCGAAGTGTGGTCTCGATTCTCAGTTCTGCACTCCTTTTATACTCCTCATGACATCATAGCGAGAACGGCCAGCCAATCAGCGTTTGATCTGTAGCCAATCAGCGTGCGAGCTCAAAGGGCAAGGACATCATCACGTGATGAACGTCTTCCCCATTCACTCAGTACATGCACACGTTTATAACGTTTTCAATATTTTGAGCATAATTTAAGGAGTTATTAACGCTAACTCGATAAAGATTTCTGATCCGATTTTGAAATGGTTAACAGTTTTGGATTCCTCCTTTCATTCTAGTCTGATAGGTACCAACAATGACGAGGATGTTATAAATTAAAGAAATTATATGCACCAACTCGGTACATCTTTAGTAGGCATTCTCTCTCAACGCTGACATGCATTGTCAGGGAAGCTCTGACGCACGCGCATGAGCACTACACGATCTCACAGACTTAATCATTTTTAGAAATCTCTCTTATGTGGCTTTATACACTATCCTACTAAGGGGGCATGCTCAGAACGTACCCGGGCCAATCCTCCCATACCCAGCTAGGCTGGGACGGTTCGTACCTGTCCGGCCGATCCACGCGACACTACCATAAAAGGCCAACCTGATTGTTTCCTAGATGTATCTGTATTCATTCCACTTCCGCATGTTTCTTCTTTGCTTTTCTTCCTAACTGTATTGTTTTTCTGACACTGGCATCGTGGAGTTTCCGCTTTCCGAGATTACTTTATTAAATGTGTTTGTGGTGGATGCCTTAGACGGAATTGCACCTGACTCATCCATTTATGTATAGACATACTTACATAATTTACATTATCTGAGAGTGTATTCACTACCAACTGCCGAATTAACAGATGCCACTGCTGGTGAGTGAGGTACTTTATGTCTCCTAGAATATAGAACCACACAAGATGGGACCGATGGAACTTTTGAATTCAAATCTTGCAACAGAGATGAATGCTCTAGCCCACTGAGCTTTGCAGCCCTACCCGTGCCCTATCATTGACAATAAATAGACACGATTCATTACAAAAAATGACAATTATCAATACTGGATACATATATGACTAGATGCACAATGCCTTTCATATACATGAAAACACCCATACACATAGGCATCTACACTATACCTTTAATAGATGATCAATAGTTTAAAAATAGGTTTTGCCTTGTTTAATCGACAGAGACAACATTTGGTGGCAGTGATGGGATTAGGGAAGCTGAATATTGGAGCACTGATTAAAGCCTCGTGTAAAAAGTCAAAAGAATGTTGACATTCATCTGTCCATTGGAAAACACCTGGCTTAACTTTAGGTGTCACCTCTCGCACTACAACTTCATATTCAGAGAATTCGGATATGAACTTCATGTAATACCCAGCCAACCCAACAAATGATCTCACATCCTTAGCAGAAGATGGAATTATATAATTTTGAATTTGCCTATATTGGCTAAATCTGTTGCCAATTCTTTTTCTGTAAATCCACCCCGTAACGTATGTTAAATCAAATCGAACTGCCTCTGAAGGCATGAAGCTAACACATTTCATCCTATACCACATAGGCTTGCTACAAAATATAAAATATATAATTCTAAAATGGACACTGTTTATGCTATTACCATGTATAAGATAAAAAAATTTCCAATCTATTTTGCCAATCTAATCAGCTAGTCTGATCTATTTTTTATATCTTATTTCTAACATTTTAATAAAAAAATTTAAAATATTCTGAATGAAGGTTATTATTGCTAGCCTACTGATAGACGCCCAATGGTCTAACCTCCTCCCCTCGATCTCTAGCGGCATACCCAGTAGTGACACTGGGGGAGGGGGGGGGGTTGGTCTTGTGGAACTTTCCCGCACAGATTTGAAGGTAGCAGCAAGGTAACAGGCACCGTAGATAGACCATCTCCCTGTGGGGGGCAGATTTATGTCTCAAACTCTACAGACTTCACTGACTTGACTCATACTCTCAGCTTGGTGTCGGCAAGCAGTAGACTCACTAGTCATAGCTCATCTTCATAACAACTGGCCTGGCTTAGTACATCTAGGATCTTTGAGCATTTAATTGTGTCGAAGGCTGGTGACATGTCAATGCTCATTTTGTGGAAAGCCCAGTATTTGGACATGACTACCGATACAAGCAAGCGTTGAGCCCATACAATGTCTGTGCAGCTGCGTCCATGTTTGAAGCCACTTTGACGTGATCTGGTGAAGTCATCTATATATGTTGTCTCAGATGTGGCATAGAGTAACATTGGATACGATTTTTCTGTATGTTTTCTGTATGGAACACAATGGGCCGCAGATTGGCTAGGGCCAGCTGGCTTCTTGGGCTTGGGTAGCGCGATAAGGGTGCCTTGACATACAGCATTGATGGGAAGGTGGTGCACAAAAGCTGAATTGATTAGGTGCGTGGTCAGTTTTGAGATAATGTCACTTGAATATTTGACTAGTTCATTGCTCATGCCATCTGGTCCAGATGTACGCCCATTTCTTTTATAGCTTTAAGTGCCTTCTCAACTCCTGCTGTTTTAATTGGGATCTCCTGAGAATGGTTGCAAGGGCTCATTATCATGGTCAGTGAACTGTTCCTTGAACCATTTTCGAATCACCTCGTCTTTTCCCCGGTCAGTCCAAATAAAGTGTCCTTCAGAATTGTGTACAGTGAGTGGTGGTGTGTAGTCTGTAAAGCCATTACATGATGATAATATGAGGATAACACACAATGATAGGACACACATGCGGGTATAGGGTAGGTTTATTCAAACTGATGAATTGATGTGACAATGATATACATACGACAGAGACTAGTTAAAGTTCTCATCTATTCATATAATATACATATTCTACCTAAATTTAGGACTATTTGTTACTTTATGGACACTTTAACCAACTAGGAGTATAGCCGCCATTTTAGATATCTATTTGCAGGCACCATTATTTTAGCTTCTATAGTCTTCGCCGGGTCGCAATTGTTCGCATAAAACTATTATCGTAATGCTTATGCTATTCATTCATCTTCTGGCGTCCACGGTGAGCGAATAGTAAGTGCCTATAGTTCAATACTAGTTTATATTTCCTATGGTGCAAGTGACATATATATGTATAACAACAAGAACTTTCCATCAAATTGTTGTCAATATAATGAGCTGATAATACAATTGTCACTAGATAAATATTTGATAACAATTTGGCTGAAGATCATTGACACAACAACTTTCAATTAAATTGTTCTCAAAATAATCAACAGGGCAGTCAATGTGTTGGGAGTCATTTCTGCCTAAGGCAGCAACAGGTTTGTCAAAATTTTCTCAGAATAATAGAACCTAAAATAATGGCGCCTGCAAATAGCTATCTAGAAAGGTGTCTATACTCCTAGTTAGTTAAAGTGTCCATAAAGTAACAAATAGTCCTAAATCTAGCTAGGATATGTATATTTTATAAATAGATGAGAACTTTAAATTTGTTTAACTGTGATTTTATTTTATGAAAAACCAACTGACGGTATTGACGATATTGATGGTAATTATACATTTTTACGACAAGGATAATGATAATATCGTGGTATTCCCGATATTATCGGGAAATCACCCAGCTCTGCGCCAAGCTATCAATCACATGAGCAGGTTGCCAGACTAGTAGTATTTCGCAGATCAGCTATTAAATGTGAAAAATGTAGATGCATTAAAGATATTCTACATCACACGTACCTTCAGCTACACAACTGTCTATCATAGCAGCAGGGATAGAGCACAGCCAAGAAATAACCATACATGCTTCCAAGACAAAATAACACACACTGTTGAATACTTTGAACCTAATAAAATTGGAATCAAATTGGAATAAATTGATAATAATGCAAACTGACTAGATGCATATTGCCTTTCGTGTACATTCAAATACCCATACATATATATATATATATATTTATATATATATATATATATATATATATATATATATATATATATATATATATATATATATATATATATATATATATATATATATATATATATATATATATATATATATATATATATATATATATATATATAGCTACAAATAAAACACAATGTTGAATATTTTGGACCCAATCATATCTGAAGTAATCAGTACGATCAATAAAGTAGATTTTTCTTTATGTGGACAATCAGACCAAATACAAAATACCCAACAAACATTACTTTCCTCATGTTCAAAATTGTAATAGCTAACATGTTTCTGTTTTTGTTTAGAAAAAACATGCTAACTCATCCAAAAGCTGCACCGCATCCACATGCATGCACATATTTTGCTATGCTGGTTTTGTACATTTCATATGGAACTCATATTGATGACGATAAATTATACAGCGTAGATACGACGTGTCATGTGAATGACGTATGGAACAGTGCATGTTATTACACCTTGATCGCCTGCATGAACATGGGATTGAACTCGGTTCGTTACTTGGGGTAGGGAAGATGTAGCTGATGCAGCTGTGAAAGTACAATGATATGCCTTATGCAGTTTTGCTGCTAATCCATGAATCACTAAAGGCCTCGCCCAGAGATGATCCGACAAATTCAGAATTTAATGACACAGTATGGTGCGAAATTAAGCTAAATAAGGTGGAACCATTACACATTGGAAATTGCTATAGATCAACATGTAGTAAAGAATCTAATAGCGCCAACCTGCTTGACTTCTTGGATAAGATAAGATTAACAATGGGAGATTTTAATATGCCAGAAAAGGACTTTATTAACTGCTTCTCTACATGTAATCCAAAAAACATAGCATTTAAATTTCTCGAGAAAAAACTAGGTTTTAAAACAGCATATTTACCAGCCCATATGTTTCAGAGAAGGACATACTCCATCAACATTAGATCTTATATTAACCAATGAAGAACACAGGGTTGAACACATTGAGAATACCTATCAGGTTTAGGAAAGGGTGGTGATATTGCTATCTTATTCACGTTTGTCTGTTCATCAACATGATATAGGTGGATGATACAAAAACTCTAAAATATTGACTGGGACGTTCAAATAGATCACAACGATATAGATATAGTCTGGATCTCCTTTACAAACATAATAAATTCTCTAATTGACAAGTATGTACACCCAAACAATCAAGACAGTCGAACACCAGTAAACCACAATGCATATCTAAGGCTATGGAAAACCTACAAATCTAGGTGGAGAGGGGGAACATTACAATCAGTATTTAAAACAATGCAACCAACATTTTATGCAAAAAGCACATACAGAATGCCAAAAATGTTATATGGCTATATTCGGAATTGCCAGTAGATCAAGATCGCAATCACAAACCTACAGAAAGAAGATGGAACTGTCACCAGAAATGACACTGAAAATGCAGATTTCCTAAAAAACTTTTTAAAATAAGTTTTTGCAAGAGATGAAAATGAAGACATGCCTCAGTTTCTAGCCAGGCTTAATAGACAAAGCTACATCAATAACATATCTATTTCAAGCAATGATATCGTTAAAAAATTAGAGAAACTAAAATCAGAGAGTGCCGCTGGTCCGGACAATATTCACCCGGAACTCCTAAAAGAGTGCCTGAAATTTAATGGAACCATTAGATAATCTACGCAGCTTTTCCTCAACAGCTGGAACCCTCCGTAAAATATGGAAAAGGGCAATAATAACACCTATCTTCAAGAAAAGCAATAAAGGACAAACGATTTGGACAAAACTACCATCCAATTTTGCTTACATATGTATTATGCAAGATATTAGAATCACCCGAGGAAGGAAAGAAGGATGGAAGGAAAAAAGGAAGGAATTATTTGTAACATAAATGAATAAAGATAAATGTTGAGAATGGTAATAAATTTATTGCATTAAATAAATAAAAAAAGGAACAAATTTCAAAATTAGCAGGCCTACATATTTGGATGACTAAAATGGTCTCGACCTATATGGAGATCAAAGGGTTTGCGCAATGATGCCCATGAACCTTCTTTATTCCCCAATGATTAGACTATTAGCTCACTCATATTTATTAACAATAGCCATTGCTTTATGGGAATGATCGAGCAGATCTTGAAAATGTGTACACCAGATTACTGACAGAAATCCCATTTTGTAATATTTTGTTCATCATGTGGCTTGTTTATGCACGCAGAATCTCAGTGACACTTTATGTATCATCTTGGTATTCGCTACTATAATCTCAGGGAATACTGTATGTAGCACCATGGTATTCGCAGTGACAGAAAGCGGAGAATGGCAGCTCAATGCACGGCTAAGTATTCTTTTTGTCTAATTAGAATTGTACAAGATTTTCTGGTGCTTACACGCAATGCATGAGCAGCTCTTATAAGGACATTGTCAAGTCATGTCATCACTTAGTGTGCACTCTGCATCGATCCAATGCCATATATTTGGATAAACTGGCGGGCCGGGATAGGGTCAGAGGACTTTGTCTATTCAAATGTGTGGTAGTCTGCCACCAGTGCGGTGGGAAGACACGTTTACACTTATCCTGGCTTTGTTTATTACTTCCCTGGTTATTACAGTTTATACATGGAATAATTCGACTATGGATAAGCAAAGCAGGACAAACTGGCTCATTTATAAATTCACCCGCTCCTGGGAGAACTTAATACGTGTCCAGTAGTAAAACATTAAAAGCTGTCGGTTATGGAATTAACAGAGATGAGATTCTCTGAGTATAAATCATGCTTAAAAGATGGGTTTCCTCTACATCCGCTCATCCGTATTTACTGGAACAAAGAGGCCATACGTAAAAGGATTTTTGAAGTGATGAGTGGAGATCCTGACCCAGTCTACTAAAGAAATATAATTTATGGGGCCATTAGAATAATAATTGTTTACAGTTTCATGGACTCACAAACCAGGGAACCATCCACTAGGAACCTGAAGATTTTGTCCTGGTGGAATTCAGGCTTGATGATTCACCCCGCCTTATGACAATGGAAATACCTGGAACACTAGAAGTAATAAGAAGGTTGGCTAGTTTCTCTCAACTACACAGAATGAAAGAAATGAAGCCATAGAAGCGGCTTTGGCAATCAAATATATTCATTTGACATTGAACAGGGAAAATAACCTTAGCTGGCATAACATTGCTCTGAATATTTTCAATATGCTTCTTAAATAGTCTATTATCGCAGACCCATTATTTTGGCTGCTGCCATGTCGGCCATCACACCACATTCCACCACATCAGTCACAAACTAAAGTCATTGGGAATCGAAATTGCATCTGTATTCTGCAGCATGTGCCAGTCATATCTTTGCATGCACATCGAGTGGTTGTTGCTCTGAGAGCCGCCGGGGTGCATAGTAATCCACCAACGTCCTCACCTGTAATCTTCGAATCACACCAGCGTCATGTTTGAAACACAACACACAGAAATGACATCATAGCAACAAGATTTGTGAGTCCTGTATGTAAATGTGTTATACAAGTAGTCATGCCATTACAGTATTTTGTCATTGACAGCGAATCGAACCCACAACCGACGAAAGTGCCAAGCATCATAGCCCACAAACGCTTCAACTACAACAGTCTTACAGCATTGGATGTGGTGAAAGCGTTTGCGGGCTATGATGCTTGGTGGTTTCGTCGAGTGTGGGTTCGATTCCCTGTCAAATTGCATATAAATTACACACACGCTGTAGCACGAAAGTATTGTTTGGGACCATCATGGCTATATCCTCAAACACGGATGCAGTTCTATTTGTACTCCTTTAAAAAGTAAAACAAAAAGTTCTTTCTGGCACAAACAATGCACGCATGTTTGTGGCATTTTCATTTGAGGAAAGGACTTGGAGATATTATCGTTTCAATAAATTCTCAGGACACCAGAATTGAGGAACAGCAATCCTGGGATGGTAGGGATATACCAAGGTCTAACACTTGTAGCACTACGCGTTTTGGGTGTTATCTTTTCATCGTTATTTTTGGTTGCAGTGATATACATTTATTGTAATAACAAGGAGAATTCTGAGGGATTATCTGAGAGTCATCCATGTGACCTCTTTCTGGATCTTCCATTTCCATGGAACTGTGGTAAAATTAAATGTTCTGAGAAGCAATCTAAATCTTTCAGAATGGGCGAAATTGCATTTATTATGCTTTACATAGCCTGTATTCTTATAACCAAGCAGAAAGAAGCTCTGAAAAGTGGAATCATTTAAGGGTATATATATATATATATATATATATATATATATATATATATATATATATATATATATATATATATATATATATATATATATATATATATATATATATATATATATATATATATATATATATATATATATATATATATATATATATATATATAGTATAATACTATTAAAAACCGTTACGGATATTAGAAATAAATATCCATGTATACATAAGGTACCAGGAAAGGTCATTATCAACCTTATACTGAAGAGGCAGCCTCAAAGTATGTACTTTGAACACCACCTCATGGGAAGCGGAAGCAAGCCAGCTCACCGTTAACATACTTCGATGTGCTGATGAGGTATACCAGCCTTACCAGTACTGACAAACTAAAGGGATGCATGTTGAACCATGACCGATGGCGGCTCATCACTGCTCGGGACGTGCTCCCAACTTAAGCACCAGAAAAGCAAGTTTCCTACCCCAAAGGTGGCCTAACCTAATCTCAATGTTACTAAAGAAACTGATAGTGAAATGGGCAGTGTGCATGTTAAATGGATATTATGTGGGCAACCGTTAGTGGTCTGGTGTAGTTCGGATCGACCGGTCGGGTACCGGCAATACCAGCTAAGCTGGGTACGTCCCGCCCATCTAGGATTCGTTTCCTGATCACACTCCTCTGGGTAGAGCTATAAGCGTATATAGGCCTATGGGAGAAAGAGTGTGCCAAAAGATAACTAAGTTCGTTAAAACGCATTATGCGCATGCGTGCACCGGGATGCTGGTTCTATGGAGCGTGTAGTTGTGACCTAGATAGGATGGTGCTTTTAGTATACCGAGCTGGTACTCTGTAGTCCTTATTGATGGTCTGTTCCCGTTAAATCTGGCATTAATCAAGACCAGAATCGACGGGATTTCCAAATCTGTAAACCATTTCAAAATTTCGGTTGAGAAATGGCTGAGTTATTCAGGAAAAACTCTCCTTGATTATCTTCAAAATATTGCCGCGACATCATAATCACATGGACGTAAAGCTTCTAGAATGTTCTAGAGCGTTCGACGACGCTATTATTAGCTGTGCACTGATTGGCTGTTGCTCGAACGATGATTGGATGAAGTCTGCGCCTGTGACGTCACGGAGAGTATAAAAGGAGAAGCGATCCAGTGATCGAGAGCATCCTCGGCCAGGAGCCGAACAGGTTGGATCTGTACCAGCTATTACAAGCACGACAGACATTACACGTCTTCCTTCGCTATGCATCAGGTTTTTATCCTGTAGTGTACAGTACTCCAACCCATGGCACCAAAACAAATTTGTAACTCCCCATCTGCGGGAGTAATTTGGAACTTTTGATAATCGTTCACGAATACCAACATCTACATTCAGAACACAAACTTGCGGTGAGGCCTTTGTGGCCTGAATATGTGAGTCTACAGATGTAGAGGCAGGATGTTCTTTGATGGATGACTCGCCGGATCTGCCAACCACGCCTAAAAGTGGTATTTCAATCGTTGCCACACTTACATCATGTCGGTTCTTTCGACTTTCGACTGCAGCATGTGAACTGCCCGGTGCGTCTTCAGAGCTGGTTGACGTACCCAACACCGTGAAGCTTTGTTTTGTATCTTCATTTGCCTCTGACAAACCCCACCCCCCCCCCCCCCTCATGACGGGTTGTTTACACCTTCCATCCGTGCCACCGGTGTACGGGAACTTTCTTCACCACATAGTACTATCGTATCTTTTACTGACTGCTCTCTAGACATTCTAATAGGTTTACAATGCTGAGTGATGTCCTTCCCCCGCCATGAACGTTCTTGCGGGAATCTTGTTTGTGGACAACAGCTCACGGGAACCAACCTGCGGGAACCAGCCTGCAGAAACTTTCCAGCTTCCGAAGAGCGCATCATTTCACGTCGACTATGGATCAACGTATCAACTTCAGTGACATGGTAGCCTAATTTAGGAATGACTACCAAGTATTCAAGTAACTATACTACACCGTTTAATTATTTCTCTATATAGGTTTTGTTAAGTATCTCGTATCCATAATAACGGTCCCGATGGCTAAAAGGAACTGTAACGATCTTAGGACCACTAGTTATAATTTCTGTATTTGTATATAATTATTATCATTTTCCTCAATGTGCTGCTAACGGCACTATAGTTCGTTCGTTAACCTGTATTAATATATACATCTTAATCGTTTGACACTGTATTGTTTGTTCTGGTTAGATTATGTATGTATATGGCCAGTGACCATCCGTTCATATGTTTTGCTTATTTATAGAAAATAAAGGACTGCAGTGCACATATGAAACACTATACAGCAACATTTATATATGCAGCATTTTCTCCCGCCACCAACAATTTTTCACTGATGTCGCTGTCCGTGCTATAACTCTGTTTAGACCGGCATGCTACCGACTAAACCTTTTCTATTCAGCTCGATAGGATAGGTTCAAAATGATTATAGACACTTTCTTCGTTACATACTGTGTAATATACTCTTCTCTTCCGGCAGTGCGATAATCTAGCCCCGCCCTCCGATAAGACTCATAACTCTAAGATTTTGTTTCTCTTCATATTCCTCTTACGCCTAATGGCTTCTTAATTGTTTGGATGCCCCTATCCACACCATGGGCTGATCCGACTCTGGGAAACGTTTGGGGTTTCCGAGCGGTGCTGGCCAGGGTGTGGTGTCACATACACATCCCCGCGTATCTCTGGATACTTAGTAGTTAGCACTTTAAGCCAATGTAGGAAAGCACTGCGAAAACACATGTATTAATTATTATTTTATTTACTGACAATCCTCCCGCACCGCAGTGCAAAACAGGCAACTTGTATATAAACCTAACGACAGGTTAAACGGTTAGTTCCATAGGACCTGGTGACAGGCGAAATACGTATTCTCACCGAATTCTGTTAAAATGTCTGGGCATGATATTTAGCTCTGCCATGCCCTTATGTGAAGGACATTTACGGTGTGCATTCGTCTCTCTTACCCCCACCATAACGATAGGAGATATGGCCTAATAATGCTTTCATGAAATGTAAACCATGTCTTGTAATGTTTCATGTGGTTGCGAAGCGGAATGTCCGGATTCTCACCCAGTTCGGAGATCCCGCTAAGTAACATGTATGAGCGCTGTCTACAGTATTGATGTCCTCGGGCATCTGTTTTCCATGACAGCCATGTCTAATAGCTAGGTAGATATCGGCCAGTTGCGGCCTAAACTAATTCTTGTTTTGAAAACAACTAAAAGGAATCAAGCAAAGCAGAAGGCCCACAGAAATAAAGTGGCAACTACTAACTCAGCATATTAGGAATCACACAAGATGATGACGAAGGAATCCATCAGGAATCTTCCGTTCCATCTTCACATGAAACAGTATGCACCCCTATAGTCATAATCTCACTAGGTATGGTCTTTTCTTTCTACATCATTTTTGTTTGAAATATTAGAGTGAGTCCATTTTTACCTACTATTCTTCTCCTGCTTTAAGTCATGGCGACACCTTCCCGAGACGGAGGCCCACGCGAGGCACTTGCCTCTCGCAAGGATTTAGCGACGACAGTCCACCCTAGGATAATACTCCTAAACCAAACTAGCACTAGGAGTAGTGCCCGTGTGAGGCACATCACTTTTTCGTCTGAGATAGCCTTCTTCCTTTCAGCTTAGAGGTATAATAACTTATATTAAGTTAAATAGCTATGTCTCGTGTACGGGAGCCTCCCTTGTGGGGATACCTCTGCGGACCTACGAGTCTGTGTGGTACCTCCGGGAGCCCCATGTTTAAAAGTTCATCTACCTGCCTCTATTCTATGTCTTGTATTTTTGTATGCTCTTACTGTAGTTTTATCTAGCATATTTTTAATTAGTTAGGTAAACGCATTGTATAGATTTATATTTTTAGGTCACCAAATCAAATCTTGTAAGTCCATAGATCACGAAATTGCTATGGACAGGCATACTGGTGACACAAATTCTTGGGATGAGACCATTGTGTTTAATGTTCGTGACAACGGTCGCATGGCCCCACCGGAATGATTGAGTTCCACCGGCCTTAGGAGCTGGTTTTTGTTTCCCGCAGGGCAGTGTCGTTCAAGGTCCGTCACCCCGAGACCGGATGCTAACAAGCGTCATCACCCGTCGTGCACTTGCGGCAAGGCGAGTCAACATGAGACATCGGAACAACCCGACACTACCCAGTGAGCTACAGGTGGTGCCCGATGTGGGGCTCGAAGAACAACAGTAATAACGTGCAGCGAACTCACGACCACACCATATAGTGAGCTCAGTTCAATCCCATCCCCGTTCAGCGAGGACTCCCTCGATCAAGAGGTAGCCTCATATGACGGATTTTCACCACACTCCGCACTATAACCTGTTTTCGCCTGTTAGCGATGGCACCTTTCGAGATGCCTCACAGGCGGGAACAGAATTCAGAACCAATTCAGACGTCCACGACAGGCCAACTTCATCAGGGCCAAATCGTGGACGACTCCGACAAAGACGCGACTATGGGCATATCTACAGCCCTTCAGACTACTGTCGTTCACCCATGTCGTCTACGGAGACAGTATGGCCGGGTGATAATCCACCACATAGACAACGTTCCGCACTGCCCCCTTCTAGCGAAACGCTATATTGAAGGGGAACACCGTGGAGTCACCGGCACCACCATTTCGCCGGTATATCAGTCATGCCACATATTATAATCGTCAGCCAATTGCACCAATGCCATATGAGGAATGACAGCCCTCATCGCGGGAGGAACGACGGCACATTCTCCACCGCAATCCGCCTCCCGTTCATAGACCCATGCTGGTCTATGGCTCAACAAATGGGGCGGGCGAGTATGCATGGCCTAGCTCCTCGGCATCGGCATCGACGAGAGACACCAACACCACCGCCACCACGACCAACTTCAGGTCAATCATCGACTTCTCAGATACCTGTACCACCCGGATTTCAACCACTTCATTCTTCTCGTGGTTTTGGCCGAGTCATCCTCCCTACCGAATTTAGTGGGGAGAATGACTGGACCAATTATAAAATCCAGTTCGAAATAGTAAGTCGGACTAACCACTGGGACGATAGACAAATGGGCGAGTATCTCGCGGCAAAACCTTTGGGAAAAGCCCTGCAAGTTCTTGCGGATCTGGGAACGGATTGTACCCCCACCTACACACAGTTGCAACGAGCACTCATGGAGCAATTTGGTGACACAGCTCTCGGAGAAACTAGTCATCTTCAACTTAAAAATCTTAGACGATGCACAGGAGAAACTCTCCCTGAGTTAGCTAGCCGAATTCGGAGGCTAGTCACCCACGCATATCCGAGCACCAATACGGAGGGCGTACTTCACTTGCATCTCGATACTTTCATCGATGCATTAAGCGGTGAACCCACTGTAAATGGAAAGCTATTTCTCGGCGATCACGGAAGTTTAGCACAATTAGCGGCAACCGCGGTTCATATTGAGAACTTTCTAGAGCGGGAGAAAAATAACCGACGCCAACTCCATCCTATTAATGAGATAGAGGTGCAGCTATTGCTCCCCCCGCTAGTGCTCCCCCAGATCAGCAACACCAACCGCACAGACACCACCACCATCAGATTTGCAGAAGCCCAGTCAGAATCAAGCACCTGGAGGTAGGGGCCATGCCCGCAGAGGAGGGTTCAGCGGAGCCCCAGGGCATGGGAACCAGCACAACAACAACAACGGCAACATGAGGGATCAGATAGAATAGATCAATAAGCATATCTCCGCACTCACCAATTTGGTAACCACACTCAGCACCAACCTCGCCACCACACAGTTTAGGTCAGCAAATACTACCAGCACCGCACCCCCACCAAACACCTGTTTCGGATGCGGCCAGCCAGGATATTGGAGGGAGTGTGTCTTAACTGACCTCCCTCTACAACGCCTGCTCCAGACCGCAGCACACCGCAACCAGAGAAACAGTCAAACTCCTAAGGGTACCGAATCACAAGGAGCCACTTCGGTGCCCATATCCTTCTCCTGGCTCAACTGTGGCTTTCACGCAACCACGTTCGGTGACTAACCATAATCCACAGAAATCAGCTTTTACACCAACAGCAAAATGCACGGCTTCGCATATGTCAGTGCCTACGATGCCTTCCCCATCTGCAGCAAGGACATCCCCTTCTTTTTCCGCACACAACAAACCTTCTTTCCTATGTAAAACGGCAGTAGTAGGTTGTAATACCTCCACTGAAACAACGTTTTTGAAAGGCCCACATCCCGCCACCAAGACACTAGATTCACGGTGCCATCTGGTGGTATGCAGAACACCACCCCAATCAGCATCATCTTCCCCATCCACAGACAGTAGCGATTCGGGAGAGAAATCCATTCCGCCTCATGGATTCGCAAGCGCCGACATAGATGGAGGAACACACGTCCATGGAGACCATGCTATGAAGCATTGCCAGAAATGGCTTGAACAGATAGAACCTATCTGTCATCACGTACGTGCCACCGTCTATTCCAATACTGCTCACACAGAAATGACAACAACACCACCACCATTGCTAACCCCCCAGCTCCGTCTTCACTGCATCATACACCCCAGCGGAGACGACGAACTGGCCCATTCCTCACTCAGCCATCTGCAACATTACGAGACGCAATACCGAAACAGTCAGCATATATAAAGAGTGATAATGCTCCAATGCCATTATCACGGACAGCATCATTGGAAACTCTTCCGCAGGTTCATCGAAAAGTAGTCTACAAATGTGCCTGTCAGTTTAGTGGCGTTTCCACTAGCGCCACCGTCGACACCGGAGCTTCTATTACAGTATTTATTGAGTGCTTATATGGAAACATCCCACCTCATAAAAGGGCCCCCCTTAAGCCTACAAATATTTACAAATAGATGGCTATGGGAGCAGATGTACCCGTGGCCGGTGTGGTTAATTTAGTCAATGAAATAGAGGAGATGCAATTCATTCAGAGAGTTCTCATCACCTCCATTCATAACGACACCCTATTTGGCTCTGATTTTCTCAGTACCAGCGAAGCCATCATACACTGCAGACAACAGAAACTCGACATACACGGCCGACGAATCCCTCACGGATCCTATGGGCCACCGCACCACAGTTAGGAAGCAACACACACATCGCCATGCTGGAACCCGATCCTGATTATATGATCACCTCACAATGCGCAAGTCCCCACATAATAGTGGACACTACTGATAAAGGGAAGATACTCTTTAGAGTGTTCAATGGTACCGCAGATCCCATCACTCTGGAACCGGGAGTATGCTGTGGTCATTTAGTGGACATAATTTCACTGGCAACAACTGCACTTTCTGATACAACACCACTGCTGACTGATGATTTACCCGAACATCGACACAATTTATATCTGTGTGCCACCGTTGGATTACTGCAAATTTTTCCTCCAGAGATATGGATCTCGGAGAGACTCATCTCATATGACACTCCCTCGATACAGGCAATAATTGCCCTGTACGACAACCGGTATGACGTCTTCCCATTCACAAAGAAGTGGAAGCACACCAACAAGTAAATGACATGTTTCGAACGGGTATTATTGAACCCTCAGCTTCTCCATGGGCTAGCCCTATAGTGCTAGCAGGCAAAAAGGATGGAACCGTGCGGTTTTGTATAGACTACCGCCACCTTAATGATCTTAGCATTAAAGATGCTTGTCCGTTACCTCGGATAGATCAGGCCTTGGATTCCTTGTCCGGAGCCAAGTGGTTTTGTACCCTTGATTTAGCTAGCGGTTACTTGCAAGAAGCCATGGATTAAGCTGATATGGAAAAGACAGCATTCGTTTGTAGGGATGGCCTTTTCCAATCCCGCAAGATGCCCTAAGGGTTGTGCAACGCGCCCGGAACTTTTGAATGACTCATTGACCAGGTATTAACCACACTGCAATGGGAGATCTCTCGCTGTTACATCGATGACGTAATCGTCTTCGGACCCACGTTTGAGCAAACCTTAAACAATTTGAACACCGTGCTTTCAAGATTCCGCACGGCCAAATTGAAACTCAAACCGAAGAAATGTCATCTCTTCAGACAGAGTGTTGAGTTCCTGGGACATGTCATATCCGGTGATGGAGTGGCTACACAGCCATCAAAAACTAAGGCAGTAGCAGAGTGACTACGGCCCTCTTCAGTTACCGAGACACAAAGTTTCCTTGGCTTGTGCCAGTACTATCACAGTTATATCCGACATTTCAGCAAGATTGCCTCACCCCTCTACCAGATCACCGAGAAAGATCGACCATTTGAGTGGACGAGTGAGTGTGAAGGCTCCTTCAAGGCGCTGAAGGAACTCTTGACGACCGCCTCGATTCTTGCTCACCCTAATCCAAACCTCGATTTCATTTTAGACACAGATGCGTCAGCTTTCGCTATCGGTGCAGTTCTATCACAGGTCACTGAAGACGGAACAGAGCAGGTGTTGGGTTATGGTTCACGTACTCTGAATAAAACGGAGAAAAGATATGCAACCACCAAGCAAGAATTATTGGCGGCGGTCCATTTCCTCAAATATTATAAACACTTCCTGTACGGGCGCCCTTTAACACTCTGTGCAGACCATGCCTCACTACAATGGCTCAGGAACTTAAAAAATCTGGAGGGCCAGGTAGCGAGATGGCAGGAATCCCTGCAGGCCTATAACCTTAACGTTGTTCACCGTCCTGGCAAATTGCATAATAATGCAGACGCCCTTAGCAGAATCGGCGTGGAGGCTGAACACGAAGAGGCCGACACCATGACACAGTCAACCCAGCCATCTCTGGAGTTCCACGAATTGAGGTGCAGAGAGTGAAATCCAGAGAAAATCGCTCACCACCAAACAACAGACATGCAGACACGAAATATATATGCGTGGATTCAGGAGGGGGTCCGTCCCCCTAAGGAATCGGTGACACCTTTATCCCCCACGGCTAAATATTATTACCAATGATTTGAAGAATGTCAATTAATAAATAACGTTCTGTACATTAATGACCAATAGGTAGTTCTGGAAAGTTATCGAGAACTTATATTGAAACAACTACATGATAATGCTGGACGTCTGGCCATGGAAAGGACTGTTGCCCGTATCAAACTGAGATTCCACTGGATTGGGATTCGTGATAGTGTCAAGGCATGGGTTGCCAAATGTACCCCATGCCAAAGACGCGCTGTTGGCCAACACCAAATCGCACCATCTCAAATTAAGATTGTTGGTGCACCATGGGAGCGAATGGCTATCGACGTGCTCGGACCCTTGAATATGACGGATGACGGAAATAAATACATCCTCGTATTACAAGATTATTTTATTAAGTGGGTAGAAGCATTTGCTTTGCCGGACCAAGAGGCATCCACCGTAGTGGAGGTCTTGGCCAGCAATGTGTTCTGCCGCTTTGGTATGCCCTATGAGTTGCACTCCAATCAAGGAAGTAATTTTGAGAGCCGGCTCATATCAGAGCTCTGCAAATTATTCCATATCATAAAAACAAGGACAACTCTGTACCACCCCTGGAGCGACGGGATGGTAGAGAGATTCAACAGAACTCTCGCGGAGATGCTTACCAAGGAGACACACCTTGATTGTAGAGATTGGGACCTATGGCTTCCGTATGTGCTCATGGCTTACCGCACTTCGGAACATTCCAGCTACACCCTTGCTCGGTTAATGTTAGGCTGTGAATTAGCCTTACCCCTGGACCTGGCCATGCCACAGATACCAGGGGAGAAAAATTCACCATCTCTCTATGTCGAACTCTTGCGGCAAAGGATAGAACAAGCGCATGCGTTAGTGAGAGAAACCCTATCCACTGCACACTGGCGGCAAAAGACATGGACCAACCGGAGGTTGCATGGAGATCCATATGAAGCAGGTAGAATGGTTTGGGTACACGATTCACGATGGTCTGCAAACGTGCCAAGTAAACTGAGTTACCAGTGGAAAGACCCATATGTGGTAGTAGGTAAGACATTGGACGTGACCTACCGCATCTGTGCTTCGGATGGCCTGACCTCCGTCATCCACTTCGATCGACTTAAACCTTGTGTCAGTGATGACCCAACACCAGAGCTCGGACTGGCCGTTTCTCATGACACCGGTACCCAGACAGATATTTCTACGGAAATTAGTATTCCCATGGTTAGCGCAGAGCACTGCGGTGCTAGTTCAGCCCCAGTTCTAACAAGCCAGAACATGGGTGAACAAGCGGCTAACGCTGATGACGATGACGAGACATGTTCTCGCCCTCTCCCTCCTTAGCGCATGTCTACTAGATCTGGGAAGTCGTATCTGAAGAATTTTGAGTTTGTTTTGTCCAAAGGGACCGGATGGAAAAGTCGTTCCTCCGATCTCTTCCCATTCCCACCCACTTCATGCTATGCCCCCCCCCCCTCCCCCATCATAGAGTTACCACAGGCGGAAGCTGAGGCTGACCCAAGCCATGCTTCCTGTGGGGTGGAACATGTGGTGAATAGCATGGAAGTGAAGAGGCTGGATGAAGCCTTGGCGTGTCTAGGACCGCAGAACGGTACAACAAGGTGTACCCGACCACCTCGCGAAAACGCCAGATCAAGTCCCTCCCAAGTGGCACCCATATCCATCACGCACCAACACCCCAAATCCAACTGGCGTCCCTTATCTACACACCAAGTTCGGACATCACCAGCCCAGTCCAATTCACACTCCACTCGTCATCTGTTGACCATCAATCGTCAGGTATGAGAGAGACTGCTGTAGCAGGGGAGGTGGCATCCCACACCGCACCGACCAGCATAACCCCCCCCCTCCCCCGCGGTGGGCAGGGAAGCAGCCTGTTCAGCAGACTCTCAGCTCGAATTTTCCCCTACGACAGGACACCAACCATCGTGTAACAGGAGATGACCACATCCCCCTATCCAAAGGCTGCCCCATCCAATAGGCCTACCATACTCCCCCGTGAGCAGTCAGATCATCACACAACAGACAGAACGTCACCACTTACAAAGAACACACCTGCCTTCAAGACTGGATGCGTCAAATCATCACTGCGCGTACATCACATACTTGCTCGGTTATACTCAGCATAACAGAGACATTCAACATCGGCAACAACAGCATTTAGTAGCACCTACCAGTCTTAATTAATTACCGGTAGAGACATAAATATTCCCGTAACAATACCCTCCTGCACAAACTGCGGGAGAAGTAATACCTCCCGCAAACTACACCTCCCGCAAATAGCAACAGACTTGGCATTCACTGGTGTGGAAAACTGGAATGCACCCACTTCGCTTATAACATTGGCATCATACAGCAGCCCGGACATCCTGACAACATCATTATCATCAACAGACAACCACCGAGGGAGAACTGATCACATGGATATCAGAAATGCACCACAGCTATCTACAGTACGCGTCACGGGAGAGACGCTTGTCCAGTGTCCTCCCCTACCGCTTTTCCCCGACGCTGTACGGAAACAGCTAAACTACATACTTCATCTACACGTAATAACAGTCAATATTATTAAGAGAGCAAGATGCCCACATTGTCGTCAGTCACAAGTAGGATTTTACTACCGAAAAGTTGAATTCGACAATGGATTGATCAAAATTACGACAGCATTCGTCAGGTCATCTGCGCTCTAAAAAGTAACTCTGTCCCGCCCACGGGCTCAGCCATTACAGAGGGAAATACCCTCAGGGTTCGATAAAGTTGACAAACACCTCGCAACCCTCCCCGTCCCGCACTTAGCGGCCATAAATGCATCACCATCACCACAGCGCAAGTATCAGCCACAGAAAACCAGTCACGCATAGCAGATTCGAATCATCAACATGACAGAAACACAAACACTCAGGTTGACTGTATGTATTCACAATCTCCGAACGACGGCATTGTAAATTGTAAAAATTGTGGCACACATGTTTGTGAGTTGTACTGCAATTTAGACATTATTAAAATGGTACAAATGGGTTTGGTCTAGGCCGGGATGGAGCTAGTTCTACCCATCGAGGAGAATGCTTGGCCAGCCCTCCCGCTCGGAAAATACAGCTATCTTGATGGAATCAGTAACGTTGATCTACCGCTTGAATAGATCTGTTTAAACCATGCATAAAAATTACTTACAACTTTACTGTTAAATTTTTTGATTAGGAGCACAACTGCTCTACCGTGCTACAAATCATTAGCGCACGGGCCGGTAAAGCGCCATAAAAAATTTGACAGTAAAATCACAAAGAGAATTTCAAAAATTCTCTCACGTGCATTCCAGTCTGTAATCGACACGGGCTGAGAACTACCTATTACAAACACCTACCAAGAGCATGTTAAAGAACTCTTGCAAATACGGGACATTATAGAAATCTTGATGTAACATATATATTTTTACCTCTCGCCTCTGCAACAGACTACACCTCAGCAACAGCATTTTGGCCGTCGCCATAGACAGCCTACACGTTTCCGATCAACCACATGCTTTTTAGAGCCATGTGACATTTACTACTATTTCCAGTGAGTTGGATCAAATGCTTTAAACAAAAGAGCTGCCCAAAGACGCACTACCACAGCGTGAAGGAGGAGTGGCGATGGTGAGTCCGGGAGATTACCGCTGACGTCACCTGGCTCCCATACACCCCATCAGGCGCTCCAGCCTAAGATTCGAATAGGCAAGTTTATAAGCATCCAACCTGGAAAATCGCTGCATGCTAATTAAAAGGTGAGGCGCCACAAGGACAAAGTAGTACCGCATTTTTATGTTGACCGGAAGCTGTTAAATGTGCGAAATAAAGACAAGTTTAACGAGCCATTATTCCTATAGTTACAAGTACTCCCCTTTTATGGGAGGAATTAATCCTGTTACGTCCAGGCCGAAAAACCAAGGATATATTCACATAAGAATGACCGAATCACCTGTAAAACTTTTTACGTGTGGTCATCCGCCGCCTGTGATGTCACCAAATAGTATAAAAGGAGGAAGCGCACTCTGAAACTTCCTGTCAGAACTCGACACCAGGGAAGAAAATAACATTCGGCTTCTTTCGTATCGTATACTAAATTCTGCTGTTTTTCTTATTATTATTATTTTATTATATTTGGCCTGGAAAGTAATAAACCATGAAGAGATAGGGCATTAGGTTTTAAATAAAGTTCCCACAACTAACTAACATGCAGGAACGAGATGTCACTCCTTGAAGATCTAGCGTAGTCAGATTCCTCCGAAGAAGAATCGGTGCCAGTTCCGATGCGGTTCCCGTGTAACTCATTGTTAACTAGCAGAGAGCCATGTACCAGAACTTTCAATAGGAAATCCGATCGCACCCTTCATATTAATAAGGCCCATCTCTTCCAGTCAGCCTTCTGTGTGACGTGCCAGTATCTCTACACTGCTACTCGCTACGGGATCACTCACACGCTCCGTTATCATCATCGTGTGTTGGGACGTTAGTTCCTGGGGAAGAGAATGAGGATCGTGCGGTTCTAGCCACTCGGTTCGAATCTCGGCTCCCGATCAAGGTTCTCCCGACCGAGAAAATGGCCTGCACAAAAAACACCATGCATGGATATCCCAGTTCTGCCCACAGTCGTGACTGGAAGTGTTAAGCCGGTACCTATCACTTCATCCACACCACTCCTGAAGCAAAGTAGGAAGTTCCGAAAGATGTTGTCTCCTGCCGTACCCGTTCCCGCACCACGTCTTCAGCCGATGGTACAGCTTACCGCCATCACCATGACAACTACAGCGACCACCACGCCAACTACAACCGCCATCATCACGACAGCTACCATCACCACAACATCAGCAACATTGGCAACTACTAGTACCGCCGCTGCTACACGGACGGATATCTTGGAACCAGCGGTAACTGTGAGAGACATCATGGACGCCCATATTTCCGCCACCATCACTTCGGATGTTTCGGACAGTGCCAATAATAATAATGATGAGAGCATTTCAGCAATGACAGTGCATCGACCGCGACCTACCACCGTCAGTCGTGGAACCCAAACTCAATGGGGGAAATTTCGCTGCTGAGGTGTAATCATGTGTAATTCAGCAAAAATGTTAATAGGCGATTCGTGGAAATGTGTTAATTATTACTTAATTTTTGAAATACTTTTCTTCTTATTATATATGTTAGATCAATTGAATCCCGTCCCTAGGATGACTACGGTTATCCCACACAGCCGCACACTTTAAGTGCCCGGTTGTGTCTCATACGAAATGAGCACTGCGGACTCTATGTTGTAAGAACGTCGTGTGCGACGTAAAGAATACAACCTCCCGCAGCAATAACGTCACAATCCCGTCATGCAGTCTCAGCCGCGCTGAGGCTGCCTGATAAACCGGTTTTTAAGTTATTATTATATATCTTATTTTTCCTATTATTTTTGTTCCTGTCTTAGACGTCAGGACGAATATGGGGTCAGCGAGAGCTGCTCGTTGTGGACCCGCAAGGACGGGCAGCAAATAATAAAACTTGGTGATATGTGTTGCGTGCCCATTTATTTACCCAGGGTATGCAAGTAATTCGGTGTGATTAATAAAAACATACCTCATAAGGGTATGTTACATAGGTAATATTTATATACCTTGTCTTTTTGTTATTATATGTTTATATATATTTACAAACTTAAATTCCGGTACGTTGGAGCTTGGGTGTTCTTTGCAGAGATTATGATTACCCGCACTCAACGGGAACACACATGCGAGCTATTGTTTAGGATCATATAATAAATAAAGTTATAGCACGCACCGTAATATTAATAATAAAAAGCACACACAAAAAAAGAAAGGCCTGGAAAAATAATTCCAGGTCAAAAATTGAAAAACTAAAAGTATGCCTCCCCCTCCTCTTGGCACCCCTATGTGCTCTGTCTCTTGAATACGCGTCTATGCGTCACTACTCCTCTGCGGTCACGCGCCTACCCGGAAAGTCTATGATTCCCGCCTAGCATACGTCCGTGCGTCGATCCGCCATGCGCGATCGTTTGACACGGATGTCAACCTAGGAGGGGGTGGAGTAGTTCGGCTCGACCGGTCGGGTACCGGCCATACCGGCTAAGCTGGGTACGCGCCGCCCATCTAGGATTCGTTTCCTGAACACGCCCCTCTGGGTAGAGCTATAAGCGTATATAGGCCTATGGGAGAGAGAGCGTGTCGAAAAACGACTAAGTTCGTTAAAACGCATTATGCGCATGCGGGCGCCGGGATACTGTTTCTATGGAGCGTGTAGTTGTGACCTAGATAGGATGGCGTTTTTAGTGTACCGGGCTGGTATTCTGTATTCCTTATTGATTTTCTGTTCCCGTTAAATCTGGCATGAATCAAGACCAGAATTCGACGGGCTTTCCAAATCTGTAAGCCATTTCAAAATCGGTTGAGAAATGGCTGAGTTATCCAGGAGAAACTCTCCTTGATTATCTTCAAAATATTGCCGTGACGTCATAACCAAGTAGAAGTAAAGCTTCTAGAATGTTCTAGAACGTTCGACGACGCTATTATTAGCTGATTGGCTGTTGCTCGAACGATGATTGGATGAAGCCTGCGCCTGTGACATCACGGAGAGTATAAAAGGAGAAGCGATCCAGTGATCGAGAGCATCCTCGGCCAGGTGCCGAACAGGTTGGATCTGTACCAGCTGCTACAAGCGTGACAGACATTATGCGTCTTCCTTCGCTATGCGTCCGGTTTTTATCCCGTAGTGTACAGTTCTCCAACCCACTGCACTAAAACAATTTTGTAACTCCCCATCTGCGGGAGTAATTTGGAACCTTTGATAATCGTTCACGAATACCAACATCTACATTCAGAACACAAACTTGCGGTGAGGCCTTTGCGGCCTGAATATGTGAGTCTACAGGATGTTCTTTGATGGATGACTCACCGGATCTGCCGGCCATGCCTAAAGGTGGTGTTTCAATCGTTGCCGTACTTACATCGTGTCGGTTCTTTCGACTTTCGACCGCAGCAAGTGAACTCTGCCCGGTGCGTCTTCAGAGCTGGTTGACGTACCCAGCACCGTGAAGCTTTGTTTTGTATCTTCATTTGCCTCTGACAACCCCCACTTATGATGGATTGTTTACACCTTCCATCCATGCCATCGGTGTATGGGAATTTTCTTCACCACATAGTACTATCGTATCTTTTACTGACTGCTCTCTAGACATTCTAATAGGCTTACAATGCTGAGTGATGTCATTCCCCCGCCATGAACGTTCTTGTGGGAATCTTGTTTGCGGACAACAGCTCACGGGAACCAACCTGCGGGAACCAGCCTGCGGGAACTTTCCAGCTTCTGAAGAGCGCATCATTTCATGTCGACTACGGATCAACGTTTCAACTTCAGTGACACAGTGGCCTAATTTAGGAATGACTACCAAGTATTCAAGTAACTATACTTCACCGTTTAATTATTTCTCTATATAGGTTTTGTTAATTATCTCTTATCCGTAATAACGGTCCCGATGACTAAAAGGAACCGTAACGGTCTTAGGACCGATAGTTATATTTTCTGTATTTGTAGATAATTATTATCATTTTCTTCAATGTGCTGCTAACCGCACTATAGTAGGTTCGTTAACCTGTATTAATATATATAAATATCTTTATCGTTTGACACCGTATTGTTTGTTCTGGTTAGATTATGTATGTATATGGCCAGTGGCCATTCGTTCATATGTTTTGCTTATTTATAGAGAATATAGGGCTGCAGTGCACGTAGGAAACACTATACAGCAACATTTATATATGCAGCATTTTCTCCCATCACCAACAATTTTTCACTGAGGTCGCTGTCCATGCTATAACTCTGTTTAGCCCGGCATGCTACCGACTAAACCTTTTCTATTCAGCTCGATAGGATAGGTTCAAAATGATTAGAGACACTTTCTTCATTACATACTGTGTAATATACTCTTCTCTTCCGGCAGTGCGATAATCTTGCCCCGCACTCTGGTAAGACTCATAACTCTAATATTGTGTCTCTCTTCATATTCCTCTTAAGCCTTGTGGCTTCTTAATTGTTTGGATGTCCCTATCCGCACCATGGGCTGATCCGACTCTGGGAAACTATTGGGGCCAGGGTGTGGTGTCACATACCCATCCCCGCATATCTTCGGATACTTAGTAGTTAGCACTTTAAGCCAATGTAGGAAAGCACTGCGAAAACACATGTATTAATTATTATTTTATTTACTGACAATTCTCCCGCACCGCAGTGCAAAACTGGCAACTTGTATATAAACCTTAAACGGTTAGTTCCATAGAACCCGGTGACGGGCGAGATACGTATTCTCACCAAATTCTGTCAAAATGTCGGGGCATGATATTTAGATCTGCCACGCCCTTACGGGAAGGACATTTATGGTGTGCATTCGTCTCTCTTACCCCCACCATAACGATAGGAGATATTACCTAATAATGCGTTCGTGAAATGTCTTGTAATGTTTCATGTGGTTGCGAAGCGGAATGTCCGGATTCTCACCCAGTTCTTAGATCCCGCTAAGTAACATGTATGAGCGCTGTCTACAGTATTGATGTCCTCGAGCATCTGTTCTCCATGACAGCCGTGTCTAATAGCTAGGTAGATATCGGCCAGTTGCGGCCTAAACTAATTCTTGTTTTGAAAACAACTAAAAGGAATTAAGCAAAGCAGAAGGCCCGCAGAAATAAAGCGGCAACTACTAACTCAGCATATTAGGAATCACATAAGACGGTGACCAAGGAATCCATCGGGAATCTTCCGTTCCGTCTTCACGTAAAACAGCACGCACCCCTATAGTCATAATCTCACTAGGTATGGTCTTTTCTTTCTACAGCAATTTTGTTTGAAATATTAGAGTGGGTCCATTTTTGCCTACTATTCTTCTCCTGCTTTCAGCCGTGGCGACACCTTCCCGAGACGGAGGCCCACGCGAGGCACTTGCCTCTCGCAAGGATTTAGCGACGACGGTCCATGCCAGGATAATACTCCTCACCCAAACTAGCACTAGTAGTAGTGCCCGTGTGAGGCACATCACTTTTTCGTCTGAGATAGCCTTCTTCCTTTCAGCTTAGAGGTATAAGAACTTTTATTAAGTTAAATATCTATGTCTCGTGTACGAGAGCCTCACTTGCGGGGATACCTCTGTGGACCTACGAGTCTGTGTGGTACCTCGGGGAGCCCCATGTATAAAAGTTCATCTACCTGCCTCTATGTCTTGTATTTTCGTATGCTCTTACTGTAGTTTTATTTTGCATATTTTTAATTAGTTAGGTAAACGCATTGTATAGACTTATATTTTTAGGTCACCAAATCAAATCTTGTAAGTCCATAGATCACGAAATTGCTATGGACAGGCATACTGGTGACACAAATTCTTGGAATGAGACCGTTGTGTTTAATGTTCGTGACAATTGTCGCACAGCCCCACCGGAACGATTGAGTTCCACCGGCCTTAGGAGCCGGTTTTGTTTCCCGCAGGGTGGTCTCGATCAAGGTCCATCACCCCGAGACCTGATGCTAACCAGCATCATCACTTGTTATGCACTTGCAGCGCGGCGAGTTGACATGAGACATCGGAATGGCCCGACACTACCCGGCGAGCTACACTACTCATGCTTGCCAGGATTGAGTCTGAAAGGTGCAGTCTACTGACATTCAGTGAAGCACATGCTTTCCCAAAGAAGGTACTAAAATTCCTTTCCCCATTTCATTTAAAGGAATTTGCTGATTCATTTTTGCAATAATGTACTGCAGACGTCATCTGAGGGTTCAGAAATATTGTTCTGCTGCAAAGCGGCCGGACACAGCAAAGAGTAGCTGTTTCCCGTGGAGTCAGCCAGAGGGTCATCTCCAGGACATGGAACTGGCAACTGGAGGTCGGTCCAGTGAACAGACATGATGGTGGAAGACGTGCAAGGGCAACCACAAAACATGTTCCTTTTCATCTCTGCCTGTCGAAAGTGAACCACCAATGCTACAGTATTGCGAAACCAGATTAGAGTCGTGACGGTTGACGATGTCCACTCAGACTGTTAGAAAGAGACTGCATGGCAGACGTTAGAGGGCCCTCAGAACTGCTGTAAGCGTACCCTTGAGTGAGAGACACTGTAAAGCGATACTGAATAGAGTAGTGAACATCTCAACTATACTCCTGCTCAGTGGATAGTCTTGGTCACAAATGATTCTGCTTGGACTTACCTGTTAGTGTTCGTCGATGTCAAAATGAAAGATTTTCTGACACCAACGTGGTGGAACATAACTGTTGTGATGGAAGTTCGGCCGCCATTTCAGTCTGGTGTGAGGTATAGGGACGCAGCTCTCAATGTGTTTGTGTGGCCTATCCTGGTGCAATATGCCTATAGTTCATCTTGATGGATGATAATGTACGACCACACAGAGCAAGAATAGTTAACCTCTACTTGGAAAATGTGGGTATCGAGCGAATGGATGGGAAGCTCGGTCTCCAGTCTTGAATCCCATTTAGCATCATTAGGACCTTCTGTAGACAGCCATTTCAGCTCGACTAGTCCAACACACCAGCCTCCGGGAGCCCGGACAGGCTTTGACGGAAGAGTTGGCCAACATACCGCAAATTGGGTTCCGATCTTTGATTGATGGCATACAAAGATGATGCTAGGCTGTATATAATCAGTGCTAGCGTGGCCATTATGCGGTACTGAGTAGCCTGAAACCCCTGACTGTGGCACTTAGCAGACCCTTCCGCGCGTGACAGTAGTCCCTCCCCCCTCCCACCCCAGACCCCCCCCCCCCCCCCCCCCGCAGTGTGTAGCAAGGCCGCTGCTGGTGGTGCTGCTGCTTAGGCTTGTACTATGTTGCTGTCCTTGCTATTACCCTTTCACACACTAATGTAGTAGTAGCTTAAATACTGATACATGTGGAAGCTGTTGCTCTTCTGTTTACCATTACCCACCCTTGCCTAGTTGCTCAAATTACATTCAAAAGTTTAATAAAAGATATAAAAAACACACACATAATCGTTATAATGATAATGGCGTTAATTTAAAGAAAACTGGTATACTGAAGTTCAGGAGAGTGGTGAAAAATCAAAAGGTATTTTAGAAAGAGAAATTGACTGATTAAACATACATATGAGAATCCATAGTTTTCATTCAAACCGTTTTCAAAATAATCATTACGAGAGGAACTAAAAATAAATACGTAATAAACAAACATAGGACATACACAAATTAACTGGGTTAGAAAAATAGTATGTTTAGCCGCTGACGTGGACAGAGCTTACAAAGGACCGCGAACGCACCTGGATTTTTGCCAAGATTGTAATTCACTTATTCTCGTAGTAATGACGTCATAGTCTTCTCATTCTATATACGTTTACTATTAAGCGTGGTGTGTAATAGTTATCTAACATGTATAATTTACAAGGAAATCAATTTGACCAACATCCGTTGCTACGTAGGAATGCAACATTAACTTTAACGAAATTGTGTTCGTACTATTCAGTATGTTTAACTTGTTGAAGCTAAATTTCATGTTATTCTGGCGTAAAGCAGATGAATTTGTCTATTCATACACATGCGCAAATTAATATTTAAAATTTACTTATTTAATATATTTTGCCACGGGGCCTTTCATGATATATATAAACTATGTAGGCCTATTATGTAAATGTTACATACATGTTAAAGTTGAACATTTATGTAAAATGATCAATAATAACTAAAACGAGTAATGCAATTACAATAGTACGGTAGTTATGGGAAGGGGCCTATATATATGGGTGTGTTAGGATCGATTTATATACTTTGAACTCTGACATCCTAGAATCCCATTTTCAATGTAACTATACACGTGCATCCAGTCAAATTAGTTTCAACAAAATATTCAACAGAATGTTTATTAAATAGTAAATCAATTAAAGGCATACAAATCATACGCTTGACTGACTTTTCCAGCTTCCCCAGCATCATGATGGAGTATTGTCTGTCAATGTCCCGGTTTTAGCTATGCCCCGCCCATCACTAGCTAAGGTCCACCCACACCTCGCTCTGTTGGGATTGACCGATCCCCGAATGCCCTAACTATCAATTTCCTGAAAACTATACAGTGACGCGTAGGCTGGTACCCGACTTCTCATTCCCTCGCTGCCGATTCTCTGGCTCAGGATATGAGATTATGAGCAATTGGAGTCTAGTACCAGCTTAGGTGACGCCACCCTATACTTAAGTGGCACATTAGATTCATTCATTGATGCAGTGGCTTATACTACCGTAAGCGACGAAATTATTTTTAAATTTTCCCAGTTATTCGCTAGCAATGCCAAAAAAACTACTTGCGGACTAATTAATGCAATTATTAAGGATTTTCCTAAAAGGATGAAATTGTCACGCAAACATGGCCAAGAAAAATAACCCGTAAAGATAATACCCGAAAACGAAGTGAAATTGTGACCGAAAAAATGGTTAATATGAAAAAAGCTTGCCTGAAAAGAACCAATCACAGTACTGTAGTAAATCTAGACTATTTGTTTCAATGTTAACCGCTAATCTATAGATGTATACATAATATGTAAGCAAGACGCCTGGGAGTAATAAATAAATCTTGAATCTTGACTCTCTTATCGCGTGATAAGACATAAACTATGTAGGCCTATTATGTAAATGTTACATACATGTTAAAGTTGAACATTTATGTAAAATGATCAATAATAACTAAAACGAGTAATGCAATTACAATAGTACGGTAGTTATGGGAAGGGGCCTACGTACATGTCCGGAGATGTTAAATGACCACCACTATTCCGTGGACATTAATCCCACCAGCAAGAGCAAACGTCCTATGAAGAAATCCAGTTTTAGATATGACCCGTCCATCTCTTGCTAATCTCCATCCACACTGTTCCCGTGCTGGGATCAACCGACCCCTGAACTCACTGACTATCTATTTCCAGAAAACAATACAGGTAAGCGGTTGAATAGGGGCCTATTATGCAACTAATTTGACTGGGTGCTCAGTCAAATTAGTTTCAATATATTCAGTAGCATGTTAATTAAATAGTAAAGACATACAATTCGTACAACAACTCTTAGTCCGTCATCAATTACGCGTTCGTGACGAACTTAGGAAAATAGCTACGTCATTCATGACGTAATTGATTATGACGTCATCATACACGTCACGTAGTTGATTATGGCGTCATATAATTGATGGATATACTGGAATTCTCCATTATACTCTGGGGTGTGGTTATAACCGGACCTTGCATTTTTAATATCGTTCAACCTTTAGTATTGAATCACGGTTGTTAAACAATTAATAATCCTTTCACATGTGTTGACTTGAGACACGGGCGGCGTTTCGTTGTCACGACATCTATTGGTATAGTGCTACATGACATATCGCAGAGATGCGCATAGGAGTGAACTTTCCCACTGTTTTATCTTAAACTTTCGTTAAGAACATAGGCCCCTCTTTTCTTTTATCTTTAAGCTCAAACCTGTTTATAACGTCCATCTGCTTTTGGGGGTCACAAGAAGGTGGTTGAACAAGACTAGTAGTCACGTGACCATCTGTCTTAACGAAGCCCCATCATGTGGTTAAAGAACCACGCACTGCGGCACATTAACTGTGTAGAGCGACCACGTGCCTGGGGTAATATTACATAGTACACCGGCCAAAACCACCCTCAGCAGTAGTCTTGAGACGGACATTCAGTAATAAACGGGAGGGCTCCCAGTACACGCCACTTACAATAGAAATGACGTGTTGCTGCTTTTAGCGTATGAGATTTCTGTCTAAAACCACAAAACTACACCATAGTCAGCCTACATACGCTGTCCTGATATAATCAGGCGTAGACATAAATATATATAATAAATCTATATATTTAGAATGCTCGCCGGGATAGCGGCGCACTTGCTGTTGAGCACGTACGAGACTCGGCAAAAATTGAGAACTATATATGGGCCTTAAAGTAAAACCATTATAGCCTCCATACGTAATCTAGCACAAGAGGGGAGTCACGCTTGTTCATGAAAGCAAACGAAAGTACGGACGGATGAGAGGACGGACGGACGAACGGTCAGTAGTACGGACGGATGAGAAGACGGACGGACGAACGGTCAGTAGGCAGACAGACAGCGATAATTCCTCACCACCATGTCCATGGACTACGGCTGTATGAATGGACATTTTCATTTTTAGCTATGTCCCGCCCATCACTAGCCAAGCTCCACCCACACCTCGCCTTGCTGGGATTGATCGATACCCGAGTGCCCTAACTATCAATTTACTGAAAACTATACATGGAAGCTGTTGAATATTTTGTAACTAATTTGACTGAGTGATGTTGCAGCAACAGCGCCCAGTCAAATTAGTTTCAAAATATTCAACAGAATATTTATTAAATAGTAAAGACATATATTATGATGTCATTCTACATGTCACGTAGTTTATTATGACGCCATATAATGGGTGGTCACACTGGAAAGGTGAATTGACTGCTGTTTCAGGTACTGACTTATTTTGCTTACCGGATACACCCATCCCACTCCCCAAGCACCTGATGTACTTAAGCGGTTAGTTATACAATGCGGGATGAAAATCTGCGGTTAACCCTATTACTGCTTTGTTTAATATGCTAATGAGTAATGGCGCCTTTAATTATGTAAGATTCTACAAGGCTGCTGGCAATTCAGTGGTAAATATAAGCTACATGCTAATATATTAATCATTGGCCAGGTCTCTCTTACGTTCTGATAACACTGTCTAATTAACTTGTGCGCTTAGTTTCAAAATGACACTGTCGTCACTAATGCGTGCTTTGTTTCACGTTAGACGTATCCACCTGTTGGCAGGTGTTGTTTCGGTGAGATGGATAGGAAAGAGCAGGCGATGATTGCGGGACAGAATCAACATAAGTGGGGTGCTGGAGTGGGATGGGTGCTCATGCGTACGTGCTTGTTTCTGCGCGGGTGCGTCGTGTGCATGTGCGCACGCGCGTGCTCGCGTGCTTGGCTGATTCAGAATCACTATCACCGTGTATGCGACAGGAACACTAATGATATAGGCATACTTTGTGCAAGACATTATATGTACTTATTTTGGGGATTATTTCATGACGATGAAATGTCTGTTTTCAATTAGACATGTATTAACGATTGCGCATACGTGCATATTTGCATGTCTGGTGGGATTAGTGGAGGGGTGGGCCGGTTGGGATTAGAATCTAGGCGGTACACCGCGCGATGTCTATGGAATCGATGTAGACGTGCGTTATCTCGTCTGTATGCTATCTTGAGAGACAACGATTTCCTGTATTGTATATAAAATTATAAATTGATTTAGCAGATTTCTGCGGTTTATTTCTTAAAACAATTTCGCTGAAAGTTGTTGCACTCTGTGGCAGCAACACATTTCAATGAAATTATTTTCAAAACAATCATCAGGATGTATTGCATTCACTTTCATTCAATACGGCCTAAACTACTTTCTGCGATTCACGATGAAATGCGTCAATAAACAAGCGGTTGTTCAATGTTTGCTTATTGACGGGTTCCCAACAATATCCATGGGTAATCCTATATTACATAACTAACAACAGCTTGGTCAATCCCAACAGAGCGAGGTGTATAATTATACGTGCTGTTGTCCATGTACTTACTTAGTAAATCAGAGACAGGGTTAATGCGTGTATGGCGTAAAGTTCATGTGTGCGAGCGTGTGTTCGTGCCCTCGTGCGTGCGCGCGTGCGTGCGTGCGCGCGTACCCTAGTGTATGTGTGGACGCGCATGCGGGAGCTCGCTCGCGCGTACACCCAGGTGTGAGATTTAGGAGAGGAGAGAGGAAGTGAGCGGGTAGGAGAGCAGAGCGGATGGATGGATGGATGGGAGAGAGAGAGAGAGAGAGAGAAAGGGGGTGGGGATGGGGTGGAGTGTGTGTGTGTTGTGCTGGACCCATTAAGAAGAAAAGCTGTGGATAAATTTGTCAGCAAGGAAGCTGCTTGGTATTAAAATTGTCTAATTCCGCTGGAAACTCATCGTTCTATCGCATGGTCTCGCCCTCCCACTAACGCTCTTGTATTGAACAGCGAAGCGATGTGCCATGCTGGAAACTCGTCAAAATCTAAATATTTAGAATATTTCAAACAAAGAACTGAACCGTACATTTCTTTATTTGTTTCACGGACAAAAGAAAATATAGACCTGTAGGCCGCTTCTGACATCCGTCCGAAACGTCACTAGAGTCGTGTTCTAATACAGTTACATTCTGTTTTACATCCTTTTTCAAATTCATTTTGGCAAATAGTAAATGCCTTCACCTTCAGGCATTTCTGATACGATACGCCTCAAATTTCGCCTGTGTTTTTCGGCGAGGCAGAATATAGGACTGGCCAAGGGCCCCTTCTGCTCCGGGCCTCCCTTTAGCCTCCCATGGGCCCTCTCCAATCATTTGATGGCACGGCTCCTAAAGCATCCCCAATCCGACTTTGCGGTGGTGCACGAGTTAATGCTTTGATGCGCTTTTTGCTGTTTCAACTATGCTGCCTACCACTTTATTTCGCATTTCTGCAACAAGAAGTTCAACTATGACAAATTCGTTGTAGATAAATATGCTTGAATGGTCCAAACATTCATGGCAATATATCAAAGTCGTGAACAAGACAATGCAGTCTTCAAATGCATGGCACAAATAATGGGAGCTGATGATGGCACCTGAGTTGGCGCCCCTGGCGGTTGGTGCCTTGGGCGACCGCACCTCTCGCCGCTCCCTCACTGCGCCCCCTGGAGATGGAGAAAGGAAGTGAGAGTTTCGAGAGTGAATGATGAGGGATTGTGGGAGCGAGGGGAGAGGAGGGTGGGATGGTGAATGATGGGGGATTGTGGGAGCGAGGGGAGAGGAGAGTGGGATGGTGAATGGGGGGGGGGGATTTTGGGAGCGAAGGGGGAGGAGGGTGGGATGCTGAATGATGGGGGGGGGGGATTGTGGGAGCGAGGGGAGAGGAGGGTGGGATGCTTAATGATGGGGGGATTGTGGGAGCGAGGGGAGAGGAGGGTGGGATGGTGACTGATGCGGGATTGTGGGAGCGAGGGGAGAGGTGGGTGGGGGTGCTGAATGATAGGGGGGGGGGATTGTGGGAGCGAGGGGAGATGAGGGTGGGATGGTGAATGATGGGGAGATTGTGGAAGCGAGGGGAGAAGATGGTGGGATGGTGAATTATGAGGGATGGTGGGAGCGAGGGGAGAGGAGGTTAGGATGATGAGAGCAGGGGAGGGAGGTGTGGATTCGGCTGGGTGTATGTGTTGGGGCAATTGACTGATACACTATCACCGTGTATTCTCCCGGTTGCTTTTACTGGAGGCATCCAGTTTTAGCTATGTCCCGCCCATCTTCAGCTAAGCTCCACTCACGATTTGACCGTTTTAGGGTCGATCGATCCATGAACTCCGTGACTATCAATTTCCAGAAAACTATACAGGTAAGCTGTTGATTAATTTGAAACAATTGATTCGGTAGGCAGCAACAGCGCCCAGTCAAATTAGTTTCAAATTATTCAACACCATGTCTATGAAATAGTAAAGACATACAATTCGCACAACACCGCTTAGTCCCACATCAATTAAGCGTTTGTGAAGAACCTAGCTACGCCATTCATCCTACACGTCACGTAGTTGATTATGACGTCATATGATTGACTGAGAAACTGGAATCCTCCATAACAAACCCGTTTTAAAGATGAACAAAAAAGCTAAATGATATTTCTGTCTAAGTTATTGAAAGTCTCCGGTAACATCCTCCAACAATGGCGCTCTTCAATTCAGAATCTGCAATATATAATTCTTCTTCTTCTTCTTTTCGTTCGCTGATCATACCGCCAGTCCTGTAAGTGACTATCGACATGATCATAAGCGTTAAGTGCGTGGGTCCATGGTTTATTAGAGTGCGCCGTGCGGCCTGGAACCTCCGTCTTCAGCACTCGAGGTTTATGTCAGGGTTACCTCACCCTTACCTCCTTTAGTCGCCTCGTACGACACGGAGAGGATACGGAAGGTGTATTCTAAGCCCCACCTACAGGGCAGAGCAATATATAACCAAGTACATATATTCTGCCGCAACCTGTATAAAATAAACAACAAATGTTTGTATAAACTAGAATGCACTCGAGGGAGATGCTGACACGCCTTTGCGCTCTGTCCTAATGATGCGCTTAGTGACCCCTTGACCTAGATAGTTGATCCGTTGACCTCAAACTCAAAGCATTCATACACTGTCGCAATATGAAGGATTGTGCTTAAATCTCGTGATTTTTGCCTTCTTGCACTCCAGAGTTATGGCCGAAAAATGTGTAATCCTGTATGCTCTTTATGACCACTCGATGATATTTGATGTTTTGTCCTAAAAGTCATAGAATATCTAGCCTATAATATGAATGGATGTGCCAAATTTCGCCATTTGACCAACTTGCGTTCCCGATTTATGCCTAAAATGTGTATTTCTCGATGCAGTTAATGACCACGTGACCTAGATATTTGATCTCTTGACTTCAAACTTATTTTACGTAGCCATTCACAATATGAATCGATATGGCAAATTTGATCATTCTAACTTATTTGATTCGCGCGAATAAACACAGACAGACAGACAGACAGACAGACAGACAGACAGACTGACAGATGGATAGATAGACATGCAGGCAGGCAGGCAGGCAGGCAGGCAGGCAGGCTGGCAGGCAGGCAGGCAGGCAGACAGACAGACATGAAGGCAGACAGACAGACAGACAGACAGACATACAGACAGACAGACTGACAGATAGATGGATAGACATGCAGGCAGACAGGCAGGCAGGCAGGCAGGCAGGCAGGCAGGCAGGCAGGCAACCAGGCAGGCAGGCAGGCAGGCAGGCAGGCAGGCAGACAGACAGGCAGGCATGCAGAGAGACGGACAGATAAACAGACGGCACCAACCGCAATACTTACGCCGGCCTTCGGGGCCGTGAGTAAATAAGGGAGGTAATCATCCCATCTCAAGTCAAACAGACCTACTGACGACTGCTTCCCCTTCGTCCGAGTTCTCTTGATTTGGCG
>JAVVLW010000808.1:0-50000 GCA_034401795.1 Chaetoderma sp. LZ-2023a
CGTTCAGACGATCGAGGTACTCAATCCGCCACGTACATGTGGTGAATGGTAATGTCTGTATCTACGAAGAAACGTCTTGTGGAAATGTTACATGAAAATGGGATTAGCATTTTCATAACAATGTTTCAGAAATATTAGCATATTTCGTAGGTGTATGATCTGAAAATGGATATGGAGTCAGTAGTTTATCAACTAGGTTTATAGAAAGCCGTCTTTATGACATTGCTCACAACGCAAGAGCAACAACAGTAAACACATCATTCCGCGGCACGAATATTTTCATTTTCAGAATCCAAGTCGAGAATAAACACGGATTAAACGGCACATGACCAGCGTAGGTCCAGACATTAAAGCATCAATCTTACTCTCCAATAAAGAGTCTCAATACCCACGACCAATTCATGAGACCAACCCCTGGCACCAAAATATGGATGTCTTAAGACGATTAGGCTTCTTGAAGAAGTCAATGATGACGCAGGTCTAACACGATCAGCCCAGCATGCATCACAACAGAGAGGCCTTATCACCAGTGATAAGAAAGAAAGTCCAGTGTACTACCACCACATGGCATGTGTGAGCTAAATTGTGAATGCAGTGCCATTTCTAGACAGAGGAGAGATACCAGACCAGTCAATCTATGAATGTGTGCGCCAGATCGAGGATAAGTTACTATAGAGAAGGTAAGGTGAGATTATGCAGTTACCTGGATAGCTACTGATGCTTCTAGAATAGCGACACAATACTATGGGTTCAACACGAGCAGCCTACACACCAAAGTCAGCCAACAAGTGGGGTAAGGGTAGCTCGAGTATCTACTACCGGTGTAAGTACCTAAACACCGTCATTGGGATGGATGAACTGAAATCAATTGGAATTCTATTCAGAGGTAGGGGATCGACTGTCGCACTTGCTTAGGTAAGGATGCCGAGATGTCAGCTTCATGCTACAATATAGGCCACCGAGCCCATGATCACATTATATCAATGCCTCTCTATCCTAGCTAAAAATAACGCCGTGGCGAGGCACCTGCAACGGCAAATGAAGTGATGATCAATTGTGATAACTATAGGTCAGCCACACAAAGTACAGAAACGGCAATTCCAGTTCTGGCATATTGGTCTATCAAAGAAAGCTCATAGTACCCATGCATATTCGGTCATTCAGAGTAGACAACTTCGCGCTGCGCTGGAATGCCATTGCCGAACGGACAACATATTTCTTTGCCCTAAATTGGTGACATCATGATTTGCCATTAACCACATGGATTATATAAACATGATGGTTTCACATTCATCCAGCATACATTCTGTCCCAGAACAGCAAGAGCCGCAGTCACTACAAATGCGTGTCAAGAAGTTTAACTATGACAAATTCGTTGTAGATAAATATGCTTGGAAGGTCCAGACATTCATGCAATATATCAAAGTCGTGAACAAGACAATGCAGTCTTCACATGTGATAGGACACTATCCGCATGCCCGATGATCAACCAGCATTTGGAAATCTGGACTAATACAATCTGTCTGCCCATTAGATCTTGCCTCTGTCTACACACCATGAACTACGTATGAACTACGTATTTCGTACGTTTGTCGAGGTGGGCTGACGTGCTAGCACGCTACCGGGCAAGGTCTGTTTATTTGGAATTCTTCAAGCAATGACAAATATCATTAGTTAGTACGTTTCACACGAATCCCGGATGCATATGAAACTGGTGTCACCAGTGCTTCAGTGAGCAATATAATTCAGCTCAATTAAGCGTGCAAGATTGGCAGAACAGACCCACATTGCCACACTAATTAGATTTCATTGGTAACTTCCAAGGAAGGATTTCATTCAGATTACTTGTCGAGGACTCCGGGGTCAGAAATAACTTTGACCATTTGCAAAAAGCAAAATAAAATGTGCTGTCGAATATTTTGGACTTAAAAATTAAATTAAATCCAAAATATTCAACAGAACATTTCTTGCATTATGTTTAAGATGTTAAAGATTGAAATAACTCGCATGTTTTGTTTTGATTTGGAAACATGTAGATTATTTCTACGCTGTATACATACTGCAAAATTGTATATGGACAGGTCAACGGATTGAATAGAATACGATAGGTGAGGTCAGGCTTTGGAAGTCGTATTCGTGATCATAGCGTGAATATTTTCTCATTAGCCACTCCATAGGTATAGGTTCCGTCAAAAATACCTAGACGCAATAAAAAGGACGTGCCAATGTGCGCGTGCCTGTGGGTGCATGCCCGCGCGCATGCGTGGTGCCTGAATCACTACGCGTTTCAATCTAAACATAGAGGCGTGGCTTCTGCGAGAATATGCTTTTCTCGATCTCGTATCGAAGGAGATCTCGTGAGATACGAATGTGCGCGTTTAACCGCACGAGTCTGCGTGAATCACGTTCGTGCATCCTCGTGTGTGTGATGGTTGCGCGTGGTGCACATGCGCGCGTTGGTTGGCAAGTAAATGTGTGTGTACGTGCGTGCGTGCATATGTGCGTGGTGCACACACGATTTACACACCACTCAGTGTGCGTATATACAAACCACTGACCTTATGAAGAGTTTGAGATTATTATCATTTGGGGCTCACTCAATGGGGTACACAGGTTTCCTTAGGCGGATCTCATACAGGAACAAACCCCCACCACAGTAAACCCTCCTTCCCCACCACCACCCCTCCATGAGGTGTAGGGAAAATTATACCAATCTAGTCCACAATCCGTATGTGTGTGAGGTTGTGCGTATGCCTAAAGCGTATAGTTACTCACGTCAGTATAGTGGTTGGTACCGTCTATATAACTGACCGTCCGCTCGCCCACCCGTCCGTCCGTCTATCTCCCTCCATGTTTCACACACCCATTCACATTATAGGTGGCTAGAACTAAATTATGGTTTCAGGTCAACACTTCAAATATGTAGGTCATGGGGTTACTAAGTGTATTCCGAAATACACATTTCTATCCATAAAACGGGAACGCAAGTAGGTAGAATCACCAAATTTGGCACATCCACTCATATATTAGATGGCTAGAAGTCTGACGAGCTTCTGGAATATCTAGGTCACTGGGTCATGAAGTGCATACTTGAATGCACATTTTTGTCCACAACTCTGGAATGCAAGAAGGTAGAATTACTAGATTTAGCAAACGCCTTCATATTAGGAGAGTTTATGATTGATTTGTGTTTGAGGTCAACCGATCAACTATCTAGGAAACGGGGTGTGGGTGGGTGATGGGGTGGTGGGGATCACTAAGCTCATTATCAAGACAAGAGCGCAAAGGCGTAGAGAAAACATCATCTTGGAGTACATTCTAGTTTTGTATAGTTTCCGTAGACTTATTTTACCTAAACATGAGAATAGTGTATGCTCTTTCGTGAATAATAAGCCTGTAGAATCTCTTACTATGGACACCGCACCCCACTATAGCGATACACACGATCACCCGTGTCCGTATTTGCTGGTTTACGTGCGTATGTGTGGTGCGTCTGTGTGTGTGTGTGTGCGTGCGTGCGTGTCCGTGTGTGCGTTCGTCGTGCGAGCGCGCGCTGGTGTGTGTGCGTGAGTGCGTGATAAAGTAGATCATTTAGACAATGTATTGTAAGATCATTCCCATATATATATATATATATATATATATATATATATATATATATATATATATATATATATATATATATATATATATATATATATATATATATATATATATATATATATATATATATATATATATATATTTATGTCTAATTAACGGAGGTAGCTACGCTCTTCAATTTATGAAAAGAATTTAATTATTCGTAGCCGCCTACCTCGCATCACGTGGTTAACATCAAACGATTTTATAGCGACATTTGATTAATAATTCTGCTCATCTGTGCATTTAATGATTAGTAACGTATCTCTTATAGAAAGCTACTTTTGGAATAAGGTCATCTTAATGAAATACATTCACCATATTAGTGTATTCTTGCTGGTTCCTTTTCGGAAAGCAATTTGACTGATAAGCGTTGATGCTACGATGCTATGTATTTTTGTATTTATTTTCCAAAAGATCAGAGCTGTAAGAATCCATATTGAACCTGCTTAATAAGTTGGTTCGCGATTTCCGTACAACCATTCACTTATCATTACATTCATAGGTACAGATTAATTTGGACAAAAGAATAAAAGGATTTCCTTAAGTTATTGGGAATTACTAGTCAGTGACCTAATGAAAAAGATTTTGACATGAATAACAAAAGTAATACATTTTGTGTGGACTTTACTTGATGAAGTACTGCATCTGCGGCTGTAACAGTGAACACATCCTGCAACTACAATCAGTCCTCTTCTCCTCTGCCCGCTGTTTCTTGTCTTTAGTCAGAGTCATTGGCCCCTTTCCTTGTTCTTATTCGTCTTCAGAGAAACAAGTCCATCGGTGTTGGGCGTTGTATTGATACTGGAACCGCACTGTGCATATATTTGCCATTACGCGTCATTAAATATTAAAATTTCACATCAATGATCCGACGATTTTTTCTTCCACAAATTCCTCCACGCCGCTGACATATAAACATCACAAGCTACATGCCACCGTCATATGACGAACCGGTCGACTTATCAAAGTCTACAGACTGTATATTTTACCCGTACTCTCACCTTGGTATCTATCAATAGCACTCTTACTAGTCGTAACTCATCGACATTGTATCTTGTCTGAAGTAATGTAAAGCATCCAGAATCGTTGACCATTTGATGGTGTCGAAGGGTGCAGTGTGTGAACATGACCACTGACAGAAGCATTCATCACACATACGATATCTGTGCAGCTGCGTCCGCGTTTTACACCGGCATGGTCTTGACTGAATGGATGAATAAAGCTTTGGCCATGCTCCGCCCATCTCTAGCTAAACTTCACTCACGCTCTGCCATGCACTCTCTGAATCTCAATTTCCAGAAACCAAGACAAGTAAGCTGTTGAATATTTTCAAACTAATCTGTATGGGTGCTGTTACTGCCATTAAATAGTAAAGGCATACAATTCATACTACCTGACACACCTTTAAGCGTTTAAGACGGACTAAATCATTCATGACGTAATTGATTATGACATCGTCAAACATGTGACGTGGTTGATTATGACGTGATATGATTGACTGTGGAACTGGATTCCTCGATTGGCCTATCTTTTCTTGCATGTACCAGCATGCACAACAATGGCTGATTGGATGGGATCTTCTGGAAAATGTTGACTAACACGATATGCTGCACGTTTGTTGGTGGTTCATGTGTCTTCTTGGGTTTGGACAGCGCAGGGTACCTTGGCCAAGAAAATGCTATATCATACAAACTTACACAGCTCATTGCTAATGATTTCAGGACCCAATGTGTCAATTTCTCAGGGTCTTGTGTGCATTCTCACTCGTTTGTCTAGAATGCTGTTTGCTGTGGGCTGGGTTCTTGAATTCAGCTTTCAGCAACATTTTTTGTAAATGTTTTGTAATTTTGCCACATTTTCAATAAATCTGAAGCTTGCCTGGCGTCCTGAAGATATATTTATACGGACAAAACTGGCGGGTCCAACTGCCATGTTTGTTCATGGACTCCCATTCGAAAGCGCCCGTTTTGACCACTCCTTATATGGGCCATTAAACACTTCTCCATGGTAACCACGTGACTTATGTAAGCCAATCAAAAAATGTGTCTATCTCACCCATGTTCTACCCATGGAATCTCAAAATGTTCTTATAGCCAGGTGGTCGCTGAATACAGCTCACTTGCGTATCTCATAGAAACAGCATTTGTATGCCAAATGATCTTGGTTCCTTCAGATTTTAACACCCAAGCGGCCAAAACGGCTTCAGCAGTGGTCTTGTTAGTACGTGGGTGTAGCAGAAGTGTATGCTGTGTTACTGCCAGGTGCCCAAGATTGCAAAACTGATAATGATCAACATTGTTATTCGTCAAGCTCTCTCACGTGTTCTCCATCTGAATTTTAAGTCAATGTCTTAGAGAAGTCATGTTGTTACGAGAGTGCGTATACGCAGGGGATGGGTGTTATGCGCAAAATTGTAAAGATATGACCGTTTCATCAGTTTTTTAATCATCATAAGGTAAAATCGAAATAAATCCTAGACAGGACAGTCCAGTCATAAAACACTGAAGTAAAACCATAATTATGAATAAATTGCCGGAATTCAAGTGAATGACTAACATTTCAATGATTTAACGTCAGCCAACACACAAGGGAATTCCAACTTCCGGTTCACTTCAGGGTTTAAATGAAATCCGGATCCACCATTGAAATATAAATCAACACGATCAACACTGTCCGATTTATGTTATTTCTGTGAATTTGATTGACATAAAGTGCAAAAGCGCTCGTTTCTTGGCGTATGTCCATCAAATCTCCCTACTTCCACTGCCAGTCTGTGGTTTCCAGCCTGAATTTGCATGACACTCTAGATAGATTTGGTGGAAGGGATACTAAATAATTTTCTAATTTGAATTCTTCTTTAAAACTCCTATAAGATATACACGTGTTGCTAGTGAAGATTTCACCTCTCCATCTCTGGATGTACTGATTTGAAAGCTGTTGTTTTATCATAAAGTTTAACCAATCAACATTTGTAGGGTTTTGACTAGACCATATATATCTGAAAGTCCAGTGTTGTTTAATTGCTTTCTCATATGTTGTAACCAGGGCCATTGAAACACATTGCATGTATACAATTGAATCAGCACTAAAATTCGTTTCCCCCAGTGTGCTACAATCCTAGTATTTATCTGTATACTAAGCGGTAATTGGCCTAGCTCTCCATATATCATTGCACAATGCATGTGGTGTTTTTTTACACCTAAGATCATTTGATAGAAACGCCTCTGTAGCATTTCTGCCAGGCTAATGTTTTCATATCGCCAAATCTCACAGCCATACAGCATAATAGGGGCAATCATTGTTTCGAAAAGCTCTAACTGAATGTCAATAGGTAAATCGAGAGCTCTCGCCAATATAATTAATGCGAAAATGGCTCTACAGGCCTTGCCATACATCTGCTTTATAGCCTTGGTAAACCTTTCATTATATATAAATTTTACACACACGCGCACGCACACGCACACGCACACGCACACGCACACACACACACACACACACATATATATATATATATATATATATATATATATATATATATATATATATATATATATATATATATATATATATATATATATATATACACCTGTGCAAAAGTTAAGCACCACCCTATTTTTACGCACATGCGAGGGTATATTCATGTGCTATGAGGAAAGCAATAGCATAAACATTTATGTACCCATCCATCTTAGTGCAAGAGGTAATAATGCAACTAGAGGAATGCTGATTATGATGGTGGGGAAACACTGTATGTTTTTGTTTGAACTTGAAAACGAGGCCTGAATATGGTTACGTTGACACAACTGACAACTATTGCCCTACAGTTGACACACGTGGCTAGATTGTCATTAATGGTGTCTGAAAACGAAGTTTAACATCTGTGCACGAGTTTGAGACTGTCATTATTAATACCGGGTATATCCACCTTGTGCCTGGATGACGGCCTGGACACGACGTCTCATGCTGGTCACCAACCGACTGATACGCCATTGTGGTATTCGTTGCCATTCAAGATGGAGTGCGTCTGTTAATTCCTGTAGGTTCTGCACAGGAGGATCCCTCCTTCTCACCATGTTTCCCAGAATGTCCCAGATATGCTCAATAGGGTTCATGTCAGGGCTCCTTGCTGGCCATGGTAGGGTTTCGATGGCATTCTGGCGGAGGTATTCATGCACAGCTCTAGCACGATGTGGTCGGGCGTTGTCATCCATGAATATAGGGTGGGTTCCAGGTGCATGATTTACAAAATGAGGGACCACAACTCTATCCAGTATGGAATCTTGATATCTTTGTCCATTTAGTGTTCCAGGTACAGTCAACAGATCGAGCTTACAATCAAATGAGATGCACCCCCATATCATAACGGAACCTCCACCAAATGGAACTTCTTCCATGATGTTACGTTGGTCGTACGCCGTGCGTATGGACCTCCATACACGAGTTCGACCATCTGTGGCATGAAGCAGGAACCGACTTTCATCGGACCAGTGTACCCGTCTCCAGGATCTCATGTTCCAGTGTCTTCTTTCGTTGCACCACCTCAGACGCTCCTCTTTGTGGTGTGCAGTGAGGAGAGGACGTCTGACAGGTCTCCTAGCTTTCATGCCAGCAGCATACAGTCTCCTTTTGACGGTAGACATTGACACTCTATTGCGCGTTTCCCATTGCTGGCTGAGCACTCTGCTGTTGGTGAATGGAGATCTCCTAACAAGGCGTACTAGGGCTCGATCATCACGGGCAGTAGTCTTCTTCGGTCTTCCAGATCTAGGCCTGTCGTTCACCTCGTTAGTTTGCCCATGTTTTGCAATCAAACGACTGATTACAGTATGGTTAATGTTCAGCTGTCTGCCAATCTCTCTGCATGACATACCAGGGGTATGCATGCCTATGATTTGCCATTTCACACGATCACTTAACCTTCGTCTTGCCATAGCGGTTCACAATCAAGAGCTAATTCTCTCTGTACAAATAAACCACGGTCATGAACACAAAATTCCTAATCTTGTCGCCTAAATCTGTATGTAATGTTCTACACCTCAAACTGGACTTTTACATAACTGAACACGTGTGCTGTTTCCCGCCACGCACGGACATCAAGCGGCGTGAAGTCATGCATGCATGTGCATTTCGTACTTGGAATTATGTCAGCTAACGCGGGGACAAAAAGTATGGCAGCCTAGTTGTACCATCATGTATATATATATAATCCGATCTCTACATTTTCGCTACCAAGTGTGAGAGTGGGTAGATTTCTGACCGTGTCTCTTGAACAGATCATTGCGTTTGTTTTTAATGCATTAACGTATAGCTTCCACATGTGGCAATAATCGTGCAGCCCATTTAGAGCTATTTGCAGTTCTTGAGGTGATTCTACTAATAATATCGTGTCATCCGCGATGTCATCTCTCAACTCATATGCTCAAACCATTCCTCTATTGTAAATTTCACCTCTACTAGAGATGCAAACTTGTGAATAGGTCACCGCGAGGTCCTAAAGCTGCATCATCATCAGCTGAAGTAGGTTCTATCACCGATGACGGCGTCCCATCACATCTAATGAAAATTAAGGGTCGCAACCTCAGGATTGTTTCGATAAACTCCAAAAGTATAAAAAATAAAGTACCTGAGCTATAAACGTTGATTGACTCAACTCGCCCTGACATCATACTGTTCCCCCCTGAATATGAATTCAGTCATAGGGATAGACCAAATGGCGACCATGTGGAATACTGAAAACGAAGTTCGAGTGGACATAGGAATGCGGCGGTTCGTACGTAGATATGTACGTTCGAACGTTCACACTGATTGGTTTCCGGACATTAACTTGTGTTTGCCTGCACAGAGTTGAACCAGCTTTGGCATACCACTTAGTAATGCGAATAGACTACGTAGGGCAAGTTCGAAGTCCGTCAATTTACGTCAATTTACCCAGAGTTAGTTGCCTTGAAAGTATATAATTTGAAGAATTATTCGTTCCAGACAATAACTTATGCTTGCACTGATTTAAACCATCTTCGGCATACCGTGTAGTAATACGAATACGGAGTCAAGTTCCAATTCCGTCAATTTGCATCCATTTTACCAGGAGTTGTACTCCCTTGAAAAAATATATACGTTCATTTGAAAATTTCCGGAAAATAACTTATGTTAAATGCTAATCCGGTTCGAACCCAATTCGGAATATACCTTAAAGCTAACGAGGCCAATGCCAAGTTCGTGTTCCATTACTTTTCGACAGTGTTTGCCAGAGTTATCACCCTTGAAAAACACTAAATTCGTTAATTTGCCCGTCAATAGCACTGTTACTAGTCGTAGCTCATCGACATCGTATCCCGTCTGAAATAGTGCAAAGCATCCAGGATCGTTGATCATTTGATGGCGTCGAAGGGCGCAGTCTGTGAACATGACCACCGACAGAAACATTCAGCACCCATACAATACCTATACAGCTGCGTCCTCGTTTCACACCGGCCTGGTCTTGACTGAATGGTGGAATCAAGTTTTAGTTATGCTCCGCCTATTTCTAGCTAAATTTCACCCACACTCTGCCCGTGTTGAGATCGATCGATCCCTGTACTCGCTGACTCTCAATTTCCAGAAACTTATACCGGTAAGCTGTTTAATATTTTGAAACTAATTTTCCAGAGTTATCACCCTTGAAAAATACTAAATTCGTTAATCTGCCCGTTTCTGGGCAATGACTCAGGCTAGACTAAACCGATTCGAATCGAATACGGAATATAGCTTCATACTACAGAGGCAGATGTCAAGTTAGTGTTCCATTAGATTTCGTCAATATGTTCCAGAGTTATCACACTTGAAATATACAACCTTCGTTAATTTGGACAATAACTCATGGTAGAATAAACGTGCTTTTCATCTGTTACCTTGCCGCTGCATTGAAATCCGTATGGGAAAATTTCACAAGACCACCCCCTCCATCCCACCAGTATACGGGGTATGCTGCTAGAGATGGAATATGCGGACGACGTGGACTTCATAGACGAGGAAAATTGTGGTCGGGTGACAGGAAGGACTAACCAATCCGGAACCGTTAACCATCCCCTGGGATGCGCTACGGCCACCATATGGATGGCTATACCCTAAGCATGCACGATTACAAGAATTTGCCCCCTCTGTGCATGCGCTGGACCATTGGGAGTACCCCTGTAATTGACAGGTTTTCTTTCACATAACAGGATACGGCCATGCTATGCGTGATCGATGACTGGGTGGACATGGTAGTTCTTCATATAGATGATCTTTGCAGGGTTTCTCCCTCATAACGGCCATGATCACAAAAGTTACCAAGAATATTTGGTACCAGTGGAAAGCCTGAAGACTCATTTCCTTCGCAATAATAATACCAGGTCTAAAGGAAGAGAAAGCCGCTTATAAAACTTTGAATACCTGAACAACCTTCAAACTGCTGCTAAGATCACGACACCTGAAAAGACGATTATTATTTGGCTGGAGAATTCCTAAGAAAGCCAGTCATTTGCTGAAAGATAATGAGATGCAGAGCAGAGAGTATAAAAGCCGATCGCTCTGTGATCGCAGGACTGAGTCGCTGAAAGCAAACCAACGCCTCCGCATTGCTCTGAAAGCCTGGCAGGTCTGAGACCTTCACACCGTCTTCGGACTCTGAAAAGAAGCAGACCTACATACACACCAGCAGCACCATTGATTCCTTCTCGCTGAGACCTTGCCAGAAGCATCTCAGCTGCCCTCCACCTGCCACGAAGAAAACTCGACAAACACTGCTCGGTACCATCCTCCAACTTCTGCTGCTTACGGTCTTCATTGTAAGGAATAATTCTCTTGCTTGTTCTGGATAGAAAGAAAGACTTTCTGCTGCTGCCAAAAGCGACCACTCCAGCATATTCGATTCTATCTGTGCCATTCGCTAGCTGCATCGTGAGATGAACTAACCCTCTCCACGCCACCTCTTTGTGACTGCTTATTATGCAACACACCTGTTCCATCAAGTTCCACATGCCCAGATTATTGTGATCTCTGGCCATCAAGGGTAAAACCACCGCGTGACATTGTGGCTTGGGAATATACCTACTGAGGCTGTTTAAAAGCAGACAACGCCCGCAATAGCAACACCTAGACCTCACGTTTGTGGGGTCTGTTTCTGCTGCTACTGTTACTGTTTCAATGGCGCTTAAGAATTGAACTGTGCATGATTAAGATCTTAAACATATGCACTAATCCAGTTCTTGTTTTTCCTCTCTTACAGAATCTTCAGAGATACTGCCTTAGCGCTCTTTCTGATTGATTCTCCGCCGCTTCCGAGCGGCTGTTCCGTTTCACTTGAGGAACATTGTGATAGGTGAGCGTCCGTCTTAGCCTTGCAGACGATGATCTAGCGCACCATTAAAAGTGAAGACAAATTACTAGCATTGCAACAGCGTCGCCTTCACTGTGTATTCTTTTGAGTGGGTGATGCCTTGTGCGCTTAACGCAGAGATATCCCCCTCATCCCAAACATCTTTTCTTGTTTAGTATCCCCCATACATTTCACCAGTACCACTTCTAACCAGTGACAATTGTCACAAGTCACCACTCTCTCATGGTTGGCTCCCCCTCCTCCGAAACGTTTTGAACATCACGATACCGCATCGCATCACGTAAAAGACCGCTCCCAATGGGTGGCCTCGCCATAAGCCTCAAATAACCCCTGCCCTTTTCCTTCTACTGCTCAACACTTGTCTTCTGACCCGTACCTAGGTTTTCTAGGGAAGGGTCACCACTCTAAAACCTGCACAGACCACTAGGACAACCTGAGCGTGTATTCTTTACTGAGTAAAGAACCCACCGGCTTAACTATTCCTCCACCTACCCCACCCCCCCACCCGCTGATTAGCATACTTTTCTTTCGACCGCTTAGCTGGCGGTCTATGCAAACATAGGCTTAATTAAATGACCCTGTGGTTAACACCAGTTCCTGCCACCAAACCAGATAACCGCCATGGCTCGGAAATCCTTTCCAAGTTTGTCGCATCTTTTTAGCACCAGAAGTTGGTGGAGGTTCTGCTAAACTCTCTCCTCTTTAGTTACACCGGCCGGTTGTGCGTCTATAACCTGGGAAAGTCCTTCATCAGACTGCGTCAAGCGCTTTTTGATGTTGCTCAAGGCGGTCTAATAGCCCCTTTATGGGAACTCTTAAGGAAATAGTTAGCTCTTATCAGCAAACGACTCTCATGACCCACTAACCTAAGATATATGTTCAGACAGGACAAATAGTGACCGCTAGCGACTGTCTGACTGCCTGGGATATATAGGAACAATCTGCTGTTTATTCTGCTCCTCTCGCTCGCTTATGACCCTTCTCTCTCTCTCTCACACGCACGCACGCACGCACGCACGCACGCACGCACGCACGCACGCACGCACGCACGCACGCACGCACGCACGCACGCACGCACGCACGCACGCGCGCCCACACACACACACACACACACCCGGATAGACAGCCATTTCTACTGTTGTCTCCTAGGCCCTCCCGCTTCAGGAGCGACGCTAGCTTGGATAGTACACCCGCCGACTAGGACGTGAATTGCTCATATCGCTGCACCATGTGCCTCTTTCTTTCGGGCAGCGACTAAAATATCATGCGCAGAGTTTTGGAAAGCCTAAATATTAAGTGAGATCCAGTGCTTCCTCTCTCGCTCCATCCCTCCCTCGACACACTGGTGCCTGAGGGTGACGCCTAAAAAGAGCTTGTCTCAAAGGCAGAGCAGGAAAATATTGAAGGCCACCCACCTCCTCGTTTTCCTCCCACACCCGCACTAACGTACATTCGCACACACCGCCCGTTCCCCATCCAGATTAACCCGAATCTATCGCTCTTCTTGGAAGGACCCACCCATCGGCCTGGGGATGCCTTATCGACCACGTGCTCCTGGGAGATTTGCCTCTCTTCTAGCCAGCAGATCCATCACCAACACCACCACCACTAAAGCACCCACCGACACGACCACCGCCACCACTGCCTCCACAAGGACGCCTACAGCGGCCATCCTCACTGCAGGATCCTCTTCACCCTAGACTCATTCGACCACCGCTTCTACTTCAGCTGCTCACGTCGTGCAGACGACTCCTGCAGGAACGAACGTATACATCGACACCACCATCATCCGCTCGGACTGAGGAAAATTGGCAGAGTGGGGAAAGATAAGCTACACTAATGACAACCTTTGCCCCACGAAGATGACCAAGGTTGGCAGGGTCCCACAACATTTTGAGTCGATTTCAGGCACCTACGTCTACATGGAGATAGCTGACTGCTTCAATCAGCAAATATTTGTGGAGGGCCACAACCTCGCATGAAGGAGTCATCGTCGCAATCCCCGGGACTGGAACAAAGGACTGACTGACGCCCGAGAGGACTGACGAGTCCGGAGAGCGTCTGTCTCTTTGATGGAGCGAGCTCCTCGCTGCTCGACTGGCGTTCTTATACGGGGCCCGAAGGGATCATGGAGGGAGGAGAAATATTAAAAAAAACCTTGATGCCTGCCACTACAAACACACGCACACTATCACTGGACAGCGATGGCCAGACAGCATAATTTCCAATGATGCATTATACAAGATGTGCAATACATCCCCGCTGTCTGTAAGAGTCGCCCAGCAAAGATGGTCCATGTTTGGCCATGTGCTAAGGATGCCAGGGGAAACACTTTGGAATTCGCCCTACCGGGATCCAGCAAATACAAGGAGAGGATGTTATTGCATACATCTGGTAAGCGTGCTACGAGGTGATCTCAAGAAAGCAGGACTCGGTACACTAAATCAAGAAAGGACCTGAGGAAGCTAAAGATCTTGGCTGACGACAAGACACTGTGGGCAAAAGCGAAGGAGGACTGATTGCAGTTGTAGGCTGTGTCTACTACTACAGCCACAGAATACAGTAATTATACAGACTAACTGGTTTGAATCAACTTCGGAATCTAGATTAATAGTATTAAGGCAGAGGTCAGGTTCCAGTTTTGTTAGTTTCCATCGATAATTGCCAGAGCTATCAGCCTTGAAAAATACAAACTTCGTTAATTTGACGGAATCCCCTTACAACAAACACTGTAATGTTAGCAGTGTATACATCAATGCATACCAGTTATAGGGAGCAGGCAAGTGAATCCCTTACATGTCATTGCAACAGAAGCAGGAATCAAGGAGATTTGTAGTGCTTGCAATGCATTGTTACTTATTAGATATATAAAAGCCAGACCCTTGTATTACTCATCTTAAAGGTAGATCTTCCCGCGAGTCATAGCCTCATCATCTTGGCCTTCCATAGACCCCCCACTTGACCAGGCTCATATGGAAGTGCTCCATGAAGATGTACCTATCTTCAATGCCAAACATAAGCACTCTATCTTCATTATTGGCGTCGATTTCAAATAATTAATGGCCTAGCAAACAGGTTACTGGTCATCAGTACCCAGGAATCTGCCTGATGACCTCATCAGCACAACTGATGATATGTCCATTGAGCAACTAGTTAATTTCCCCAATAGACTTAACAACACCTTTGATCTGGTATTTACTACACATCCTACACTGCTAGAGTGATGCACACCATTACCAAGTATTGGCAAGAGTGGCCCTACCATTGTCGTCGTCGACACAATCGCAATCCCACTATGAAGCATGGCTACAATAAGGAAAATACCGCTCTGGAACAAAGCTAATACACAAAACATCAAAAGGCGTGTTAACCAATTTGTTATAGAGGTCATCCAAACAGACCTAAATGACTTTGCTAGAATGTGGTCATCGTCTAAGAAGTTGTGCCATGCTGCCATAGAAGGTCACGTGCCCGCACAAACAACAGCGGACTGACATTCCAAACCTTGAGCCGAGAGAGAGAGAGAGAGAGAGAGAGAGAGAGAGAGAGAGAGATGGAGGGACGGAGTGGTTGGAGAAGAAGAGAGCGGAGAGAGAGAGAGAGAGAGAGTGAGAGAGAGCGAGAGAGAGAGAGAGAGATGCGGGAGGGAGCGTGAGGGGAGAGAGAGCAGGAGAGAGAGAGAGAGAGAGAGAGAGAGAGAGAGAGAGAGAGAGAGAGAGAGAGAGAGAGAGTGAGGTGGTGAGAGAGAGGCAGAGAGAGAGAGAGAGAGAGAGAGAGAGAGAGAGAGAGAGAGAGAGAGAGAGAGAGAGAGAGAGAGAGAGAGTGGGATGGAGGGAGGAAGAGAGGGAGACATGTACGGGTGGACGGAGGGAGGGAGGAACGGAGGGACGGAGGGGTTGGGAGAGAGAGAGACAGAGAGAGAGAGAGAGAGGGAGGGAGAGAGAGGGAGGGAGGGAGAGGGGGGAGAGAGGGAGGGAGGAAGGGAATGACGGTTGGACGTAGTGAGGGAGGGATGGAGGGATGGAGGGACGGAGGGACGGAGGGACGGAGGGACGGAGGGACGGAGGGACGGAGGGGGTTGGGGAAGAAGATGGCGAGAGAGCGAGAGAGAGAATGCGAGAGAGGGAGAGGGAGAGAGAGAGAGAGAGAGCGAGAGAGAGAGAGAGAGGGGGGGGGGGAGAGAGAGAGAGAGAGAGAGAGAGAGAGTCTCCCGGCTGCTACGTCAATGACGTTATATGCGGTGACATCAGGCACGATCCCAAAATGTTCTGATCTTAACTGAAGGACAAGAAACAGGATTCAAGTGGACTGGCGCCAATCAAACATCAAGATGGCTTCGCATCCCTCCACCAAAGCAGAGATACTGAATAGTCAATACTGCCTACACCCACGAGGACAACAACATACCAAATAAAGGCCCTAGTCCATATGCTAGAATGCCAGCAATAACTGTCAGTCTGAAGGACGTCCATAAACCTCTGACTAGACTAAACCCACATAAAGCTACAGAGGCAGACACCATACAAGCCAGGTTACTCAAAGAATATGCTAAAGACTTTCTTTCTGTCTTAATCAACATTTTCCAGTACTCCTTAGACAGTGATACGATACCAAAAGATCGGAGAAAAGTCAACATTGTTCCCATCTTTAAGAAGGGAGACCTACATCTGGCATCAAACTATCGACCGACATCTCCAATATCACTCATCGGCACAGTACTCGAGCACATCATTCATAGCAACATCATGGACCACTTCGATCAACACAAGAGCCTAGCCGACAATATGACTCCAATTCAAGGCGATCCTGTGAGTCCTAGATCATCACCACTATAAACGAGATGGTTGCAGGTCTCTTTAAAGATCAAAGACAGTCGATATCGTGCCTCGCCGATGACTGATGCATAAGCTCGACTACTATGCCATAATAAGAAACATTTGGAAATTGATTAAAGACTTCCTAATGTGTCATTCTAGAGAATAATAATAATAATAATAGTACATTTTTAGAGCGCTTAATCCATGCAACTGCATGCTCTAAGCGCTAACGCGCGTAAGTATTCTATGGATATGCTATTTGAAATAAATAGAATTTAAGATTGGATTTAAAGATTTCTAAAGTTGATGAGTTTCTAATTTCATTTGGTAAGTTATTCCATTCGGTAGCTGCAGTGAAAGAGAAAGTTTTATGGCCATATGTTTTAGAGTTGACCTTAGGTACTTTTAGTAGATTTAGATTTGCAGATCTGAGAGAGCGACCAGGAATGTAAGGTTGTACAAGGTCAGAGAGATAGGCTGGTGCTGTGCCAGATACACATTGGTATGTCAGACATAGTGTCTTAAAAGTTATTCTTTGCACAATGGGGAGCCAGTGCAAATCATGTAGGACCGGAGTAATGTGTTCTCGCTTGGCACACAGGGATATGAATAAGCAATCCAATACTGCTGATGCCATCCCCGGTGTTCCTGGCTGAAGTACCACAGTCTCAGGTCCGATTATTTATGGTACAGAGGACGGGAGACTTTCAATACATGCACAAAGACATATACAAGAACACACGACTGGCCGCACGATTCATAGACAGACATATATCACATGTGCACCAGGAAATGGGATATATACAGCACATTCCAGGACAGAAATGCATATAAACACACGGCCATAGAGGAGCACACAGAGGACCCGAGGCACGCATGCACAGGACAGTCACATCACATGCATGAAGAAATGAACAAGCCACGCCCACAGATAAACAAACAAGTGAACTCACTTACATCGGCAGTGACACACACCGCCATGCACACACACTACTACAGATTATATACACCCTATGCTTATACGAAAGAGGATTGTCTAATATATTGTGTCCACACTTTAATGTTGTACTTAATCTAGTAATACGCAGTGTATATATTGCATATGTTTAACGGATCATGTGAGACTGTTTGTCACCAAGGCGTGTGACCATGGACTGGCGTCACATGTTTGTAATACAACATGGGACGGCAGTCAGTTGGAGTTTGGTGTTGGGCACGGTCACTTGTTGTTTTAGATAGTTGGTCCCACTCCACGACGTGAATATCAAACTGTGGATTGTGGCCAATTGTGCAAACGAACCAGTGACAGTGTCCCAACCGTTTCAAATGTGTATGTGTTATATCACCAGCCAGAATATGCTTTATATGGAATAATTCACGCATCATCAACTATATCTATTCTCGCCCCAATGTGTCCAATGGATTGGTCTGCGTATCTTCACGTGCACATTTCTGAAAAATAAATGCTCAGAGAAGCGATTACATACATTAAACGTAATAAATGAACATGTCTAATATACAACAATCAAGAAACAACAAGATACGGGCATTGATTAGGCACAGGAATAAAACACACAGTCAGTTTAAAAAGACTGGCAGCCTACGCCTAAAAGATAGTTGGAAAGATCTGCGAAAGCAAATTAACAAAAAAGAAGTTCAGGATTCCCACAACAACTTTGTCAACAATATGCTCGGTGACATCAAAGCTGACTCAAACCCTTTTTGAAGCATATTAACAACAAAATATCTGACAAACAAGGAATCCCGCCACTCAAAACAAATGGAATTCTCGCAGATATTGACCTCAGCAAAGCCAAGGTGGTTAACAGCCAATTTACTAGCGTGTAGGGCTGCGCGATATACCGATACCATATTTAAAACCGATATCATGCACCGATTCATAACCGATTATAAAAAATAAATATCGAAAAACCGAATATGAACATATTTTCAGTTTTTCTTATCAGGATTGTTAAAAGTAAAAGATACTAACGCGCATGAAAAGCGTAATGAATAATAATGGCCATACTGTCTATTAAGCTACGTTCGGGGCAACTAATAATTGAACGCGGGCCCCAATTGCGCATATTGTGTGACTCGCCGAGAGAAATCAAGCAGCGAATTAATTAAATAAATATCCACTCGTCTTTTCTCTGGTAGTCTCAGATAAATTTGCAATATAAAACACAATACTAACGCGGGAATTTGTCATTGAAATTTGTATCGGGGAAAACATTTCTAAGCAACGGCATCCATTTTATTTACGTCACTGGCTAAGTAGCATAATGCAAAGTCGTCCCAAAACTAAATCGCCCGATGCATAAAAATCTCGCCAATAAATATAATGCTGAATACATTTTGCTGATTAGGATATAATTTTAAATAAAAGTATTACTCAAACCGTTTTTGAAAACGTTATCTTCTATACACAATATCATATTAACTTATGAAATTCGCGTTAACAAAATATTACAGTTAATATTTTCTTCAAGGCATGAATTGGAAATGAAAGAAGAAAGGGAGATAATTACATCATAATTAATTACAATTACGTGATTTACGTCTTTTCGCAACATGTTTTGCTGATTTATGATTAATTTTGACAAAATAAACGATGTTTATTTAACTGTGCGTAATATTTAGGCGGCCTAATTACTAATTTCACTCCCGCGATGATGGATATTATAAGGTATATTAAGCTTTAAAGGCATAAAACGTTACGAATGTATCAGGGCGTGAAAATACGTTCTGTTTTCGTGTTATTTTTTATCATTTAAATTTTTTGTTTCATGTCCATAAAACCGATATTCGGTTAAAACCGATATGAAAAGTCATATCGAAACCGATATGGCTGTAAGCCAAACCGCGCAGCCCTACTAGCGTGTTCATCGAAACAACCTTTAGCAAAATACCATACTCAATTCCTTAAACAAGCACAATGGAAAACATCACAATCATCACAAATGGGGAATTATTAAATGGTTTGAAAACATGAAATGCCATGGGGGGCCAGACGAAATACACCCGCGAATACTCAAAGAACTGTCAACAGAACCGTCAGACATACTATCACATTTTCTCCAACAGCACTTAGACAAAGGAGTTATCACAACTGAATGGAAATCGGCAAACATTTGTCCTTTATATAAAAAAGCGACCGGTCCTTACTAAGTAACTATAGACCGGTTTCCCTCAAATGCATTTGCTGTAAGATGCTGGAACACATCATCTGTTCTAATCTGATGAGCCAGTTTGAACAAAATAACATCCTAACTCACAGACAACAAGCCTTCATAACGTTTCACAGTTGATTAAGTCATCAATGGTTGGCTTCATCCCGATTGATAAACAGAAACGAGTGGACATTTTTATTCTCGACTTTGAAAAGGCTTTTCATACTGTTCCATATGAACTTTTGAAATCTAAATTGCACAACTACGGTGTGTCAAAACCATACTAAATTGGATTGACTCATTATTAACAGGCCGTAAACAGTACGTAGTAGTCAATGATGCCATTTCAAACGTTGCTGACGTTCTGTCTGGAGTAGCCCAAGTCCAAGGAACCGTTCTAGACCCGTTACTGTTTTCAGTCCATATAAATGATGGAGCCCAGGACATTTCATCAGCGGTCAGGTTATTCGCTGACGATTGCGCATGCTACCTGGAAATTAATGACCCCAAGGACTGCGAGGCACTCCAACAAGACATAAACATGTGAAATAACTGGGCTACGACTTGGGGAATGCACATCAAAACAGTAAAATGCAAGATGATGAGCCGAAACAGACCCCACCCCATCACCTAAAATTCGACTACATACTAAAAGTAACAAGTTTAAGTTTTGTTTCATCCGTGAATTACTTTGGCGTCAACATCATCAATGACCTAAGCTAGAACAAACATATCACTGAGATTTGCTGCAAATCGTACGGAACCTTAGGACTACTGCGGATACATTTATCATTCTGTTCCAAAGAAATCATACTTCAAGCATACATGGGACTGATTAAACCAGTTCTGACATATGCATGTACAGTTTGGGACCCTCATCAAATAACTCTTTTGGATGGATTAGAAAATATGCAGAACCATGCAGCTAGTATTACCTCAAACTATTGAGTTGAACCAGGCAGTATGGCAAATATAAATGAAACACTAAAACCCACACCATTGTCAGGCAAAAGGAAACAAAGCCGCCTTATTGTGTTCTACAAAGGTCTACAGCGACAAGCAAAGATACCATTAGACAGTCCACATACTACAATTCGGAAAACCAAAACCACTTTAGACAAATTTACGCAAGAAACGACGTCTTGAGATTCAGCTTCATTCCTATGGTACGATAAGGGATTGGCACAAACTATCACAGGATCTTCTATTAATCTAAGCAGTTCAGAAAACTCAGCAAATCCTACAAACAAATTTACAGAATAAATCAGAGGGAAAACATCTCTAAATCAGCTACTTGACGAATGCATGGCGAAAATAATGTCCTTTGGTTGTTTCGCCATAACTAATCCAGATCAAGATCACAAAACATTGTTTTTTAAATATTTTTGTGGGGAGCCCTCCCCCACCCCCGGAAACCTATTGCCCGACGCCACTGTCTATTTTTGAAAACTTACCGCTGGACTAACTGGCTCTGTTAAAGAGTTATTCCACTGGTAAATTTTCAAAGAATAATCTAGCACTGGTCTGCAAATGAACACTTACTATAAGAAAATTTAAACTTTTTGAAACAAATTTGAGTGTTTTAGGGTTGAGACGGGTGGCTGTAAGATTACGAAAGTAGTGTACATGTCCCGGAAGACGGAAGTCAGTAAACGGAATTGCTCATTGAATGGTAAATCGAGTGGGGCCCACTCAATTTTCAGCACAACAATGAGCTATTCCATTTCACGATTTCCGTCTACCGACTTCCGTCCTCCAGGCCATCAACATCTTATAATCTATAAAATCCCCTCCACTCAATCTTCCGACCAGTGGACGTTTCCGTCTGTCTGCGGCGCTTTCCGTCATCCGAGCCATCGTCTTCGTTTGTGAATCTAAACGTCACTGAGGTAGAGAATCCGAATGACATACTAATACCGTAATGGTCTGTCAATCAAATCCACGCTGTCTTTGAGTCTGTCATTCCAATGGAATGTTTTCAACAAATGGTCTAGCCTTTGTATACACATGGATATATTCAATGAGAGACAGTAAAATAATTTTATGAAAAATATGTTTAAATCTTTCCAGATTTGTGGAATCCGTGCCTCGCACAAGTTCTTGATATCTATGATATTGGAAATGCGTGTCTTGCGTTCGGTTTTCATGAACTAAGATGTCGGGAATGCTGTGGATGGGGGTAGCGGTGGACGTGCGCAGGTGGGATGAGGGTGGGTGGGTGTGGGGTTGGGGTGGGCGGGTGGGGTGCGAGCGTGCGAGCGTGCGTGCGTGCATGCGTGCTTGCGCGTGTGTGTTCTAGTTAACTATTGTGTGGGGATGTCGGCATAATGGGTGTTCGACACGCTTATGAAGACGTCAACTATCTTTATTTAAGCGAATCCTAACCTTCCTTGACCAAGGGTTGGGGCGCGCAAGCAAAGCAGCAACCCAACCTAACCCAAGATTCAAACTTCGAATTTCAGAACACGACTTCGAAATTCAAAACTCGGCTTCGAAATTCAGAACTCGACTTCGAAATTCAAATCTTAAATCAGCCAATTACGAGCCGTCTTACAATTATGTAAATTTATGCTAGCCAATCACATTTCTAGGTCATGCAGAGATAAACCGCAATTTTTTGTGGAAATGTGTGTGTGGATTATATTCTTGCTCATTTTGATCGAGAGAAGTAGCGGCTACAATGCCGGTGTTAGTGGGCTGCTGCCGCATGTGGCAGTGGTGGTTGTGGTGGGGGTGGTCATACTGTTGCTGCTCCTACTGGTTCTGGTAGCGACGATGATGATGATGCTGATGATGTACGGGCGGTTGGGTTGGGTGGGCGTGCGTGTGAGCGCCTTGTGCTGGTTTGTCTGACTAACTGGCTATAATTGTCGGACTATTGGGCTGGCGGTCTAGTGGGTAAAATTGTCGGACTGTTGGGTTGTCGGAATGGTGGAGTGTCCCCGAATTTTAGAGCAAGGGTGCGACGGTATTAATTAGTGTTATTATGTCTAGATTCGATCCACGGACGCATACATTCGTACGCATTAAGTTTCTTCTTAACAAACAGGCCAGGATGTTAGACCCGGGACACAATGAATCAGCAATAGAGGTAGGCTTGCAAAAGTGTGACCTATATCCTGGCATTAACTACCTATGAAGTAGGTATACAGGCATATAGGTATATAGGCCAACACATATCAGCAACAGGAATAGCCGAGTTACCGAGTGGTTCAAGCGATATAGTTGCATCCACGAAGAACGCACATCTCTCCATCTCTTTCCTAAACAGCAATCCTCATTGAATGTTTCAAACGTACAGATGTTTAGCGGAAACCTAAACCAGTATAAACGTACCCTAGCGTGGCCTAGAAATCCAACTGGCGAGGATAAAGTTACAAAAAACGTAAAATTGCTCGTGATTGGCTGATCTATGATTTGAATTTCGAAGTCGAGTTTTGAATTTCGAAGTCGAGTTTTGAATTTAGAATTTTGAATTTTGAATTTCGAATGAGCCTTGGCATACACATGGGCTTTCGCACTATCCAATGCACACGAGCAGTCAAATCAGTATATATTGGATCACTTGTGGTTCTCGTATAAACAGCGTTTGCACGTCAAATTACCGCGCTTCGTTTACCCTTTAACACTCAAAGCATCTCTTGGTCTGCAATTTGCAAATGGGCATTTTCTATGCGAATAATGAAATATTCTGCAATAAATTTGAAGGTTAAAGGGTTAAGACGTAATACGACTAGTATCATCTGGTAACAAAGGCAGATGCCCGCTATAAACAGGTTTGACTATTGTTCTATTTCCGTCAGGAACGTTAACACAATTGACGAATTTACATGCCATTTATACGGATTTATCCACGAAATAAATAGTTCATCTCTCTGCCACCCTCCAATCGGCCAAACGCGGTTACCGTTGAAGCATTTATGCATGAGCCGTATGCGAGAGAATGCTTGTCTGATCGCGTTTACCTCCCATGTGTATAGTATCGGATTTGCCAAACTATTGAGCATGATCAAATACGTTGCTATTTTCATAAGATTTGGAGTGATGTCCCACGTTTTTGAAGCTGGGTAGAAGATAATAATTAGTTTCAGTATCACGCATGGCTCGTAGCAAAAGAAGGACACGGCCATTATAAGTGTGGCTACAGCCGCATAGCGCCTATAGTAAGAATATTGATGCGTATTAGCATGGTGCTGGCTGGTGTGATGGTCGCCTTCATTTGTACCTGCCACGTCAAGCTCTATAGTAGTTACATCCACTCTAACATGGAGTCTTCTCATTGAAATGAAGATATACGTATAGCACATGACCACAGTGCACGTGACAATACCGAACACTGTCGGTATCAGACGAGTAAGACGCATTTCTGTATATGTGTTTAGAATGTTTTCGTTTGAGCGTCAGATAGGCAATTACAACTGCGAAGCACCACAAAATAACGGACAGAAGCACCATTCGCCCTTGTGTTGCATGCCGAAGATACTGATGAGGAAATCGTATAATGCACATGTGATCCACTGCTAGAAAGGCGATATTAATACTAGACACTGTGGACAGTACAAGGCAGAATCCCTACAGTATTCCAAACGTGTAAGGCGACATTAGGTTATGATGATAGAATATAACAAAGGCAAAGATGGAGAGTGCCCCGGCCATGACATCGCTTAGCGTCATGTTGGTAAATAGAACTCGCAGACGTCCATTTAAAGCCCTCGCTTTTTGTGTTAATGCTAATGTTAGTATATTTATCAGCACGATTACAAAGCCAATGGGGAGAGTAATACACAGCATGATCGACTGCCAATCGAGTAGTGTCTGTACAAATACAATGTCTGAATGTTCGTTGTAACGTTTAATCTATCAAGAGAATCCAATTTCTATTATTCTGTCACCACATCATACGCATCCGGCATTTTGTTCGAGGCAATTGTACTGTTATATACCTTTCTTCATACACATTCCATAGGATGAAACGACACTGATTTCAATTTTGGCGTAGGCCGAATCAACAAACAGTTCAATGGTCCTTTCCAGTTTTAGCTGTGTCCCGCCCATCTCTGGCTTAACTCTACCCACCGTGCTGAACTACCTGAACTTTCAATTTCCACAAAACTACACATGTAGGTAAGCTGTTAAATATGTTGAAACTAATTTAACTAGGTGGTGTTGCTGCTTATGGCAGCAACAGCGCCCAGTCAAATTAGTCTCAAAATATTTAACAGAATGTTTATTAAATAGTAAAGCCATACAATCTGTAAAACAACGCTTAGCCTGTCACCAATTATGCGTTCCTGACGTACTTATCTACGTCATTCATGATATCATTGATTATGACGTGATCCTACACGTGACGTAGTTGATTATGACGTCGTATGATAGATGGATGAACTGGAAACGTCCATTAAATCACACTGCTTTACAGCTATCATAGGCTATGCAGACTCACAAGTTTCAGTATTTAACAAACTGTTCTCACATCTACACGTGTTCTAATTCGTGTTCCAATGCAAGTGCCTTTATAAATATTTTCGGTAAATTGACATTAGCGTTGCAGTTTTATCACGATATATTGAAATTCAAGGCGGATTTCTATCAAAATATTCGATGAATGCATCCGAAATGTAAAATAATCCGCATATTTATTACCGTATTTATCATTCGAAATGGAATGATTATCTTGTTTAGTTGCTTAGAATTCTCATAACTGCTATCTAATCAGTAATCATATATTACACGACATGAACGATCCTAGGTCTATCGCCTAACATCAATGAGCTACCCGCCTGGAGGCCTGAAACCGCAAAATCTTTTATCGAGACATCAAACAAATAAGTTGCATAATAATATTTTTTGTTTTGAAAGATCACCGATGAATCGCAAGTCACCACTAAGTAACGAATATTCTGGTTTCTCCGCGAAACGCAGGCATCGTACTACCATACGCCCACTCACATCGCTTCGCTGTTGACACGGGAGCGTTAATGGGAGGGCGAGACAGCGCGATATGACGATGGGATGCAGGCGACCGTCAGATTTGATACGTTGCTTTATTCATTCTATATTTCAATTAACATTTACGCTTTGCATTAGCGAATTGATATCTAACCACTTAAGTTGCGTTCTCACCATACAACAGCGCTTGGTATCCTATTTATGCTCATCTTTTGCCAGGGTTAGGTTGACGAAGCAGCAATTAACACAGAGACTTTTGGGTTCTGTGGTCATGATAAGATTTGACGGCGCTTTTACTTACTATAATTCCGTGGTTTTCATTTGCTTCTTCGGAACGTACTGGGAACTGTTGTGACAGCGTCCCTCAATAATATTTCAATGAAGCAAGATGACGATTCACCACCTGGTATGACTGACGGCAAATGGTCGATGTTTAATTCACCTTTCCAGAGTATCCATAAAATAGTCCAACACGTTGTACGAATTGTATGTCTCTACTATTTATTAAACATGCTGATGAATATTTTGAAACCAATTTGATTGGATGATGTTGCTGCCATAGACAGCAACAGCACCCAGTCAAATTAATTTCAAAATTTTCAACAGCTTACATGGTTAGTTTTCTAGAAATTGATAGTCGGAAAGTTCAGAGATCGAGTGAATCAACACGAGCGAGGTGTGGGCGAAGCTTAGCTAGAGATGGGTGGGGTATGGCTAACACTGGAAAGGTCCATTGTCGCATGGTCCTGATAATGGATGAATCCAGTCTTAGCTATGCCCCACCCACCTTTAGATAAACCCCACCCACACTTTGTCAGAATTGGATCGATCGATGCCGGCACACTCTGAATCTCAATTTCCAGAAAACTATACATGTAAGTTGTTGAATATTTTGAAACTAATATCACTCGGTGGTATTGCAACAGCGCCCAGTCAAATTAGTTTCAAACTATTCAATGGAATGTTTATTAAATAGTAAATACATACAATTCGTACAACAACGCTTAGTCCGTCATCAATTCAGCATTCGCGGCGTAATTAATTATGAAGCTAGCCTACATTTCACGTAGGTGATTATGACATCATAAGATTGATGAATGAACTGGAACCCTCCATTGTCACATGTTCCTGATAATTACCGATCCAACCACAGTCCACGAACATGTCATGTTCGGCAAGGGCTTTCTCCTCTTGACAATATTATGTCGTGAGTGCGTAATGTAGGATTCCAGTTTATCCATCAATCATATATGACGTTAAAATCAACTACGTGACGTGTATGATGACGTCTTAATCAAGTACGTCATGATTGCCGTAGTTAAGTGTGCCTATCAAGCCTAGATTTAAATATCTTTAATGTTGGTGCTTCAATGACAGTATCGGGTAAATTATTCCACACTGAAACAACGTGCAGTCGGAAGGAGTGCTTGCGGATATTTGAATTGCCTCTCTGTTGGAATAATTTGTACCTATGTCCTCTGGTGATCCCTCTGGCTACACAATCGTTCTATAATTGCAATATATCTGAGACTTCAGCACCGTATTTGCCTCGCAAGGTCTTGAACACCTCGATCATATAACCTCTTACTCTCCTCCATGGCGTTACTATTTAATAAACAGGCCGTTGAATATTTCGAAACTAATTTGATTGGCCGCTGTTGCTGCCATAAGCTTACCTGTTTAGTTTTCTGGACGTTGAAAGTCGTGGAGTTCAGAGATCAATTGATCCCAACGCGGGCGAAGTGTGGGTGGAGTTTAGCTACAGATGGGCGGAGAATGACCTAAATATGGATTCGTCCATTGTCTCTACACATTCAAGATTTTAATGATTGACCCAAAAACTGGTCTCATATAAAAGATTTATTAAATAACACTAATCTATGAAAACTTTACTGATAAAAGTATTGTTTATAAATATCTATAACCTAAATAAGGGGTGTGTGAGTAGATAAGAGGAGCGAACCAAGGAGCCAGAGAATGGGGTGGGGTGGGTGGGGGGGGTGGGGTGGTGGAAACAAAGGGAAAATGAACAAATGAATATAGGAAGGAGAGAATGAAGAGGCGATTGAAGGAGAGGCTAGTGGGAGATGGGAAGGGTGGGAATGGAAGTGGAGTACAGCATGGATAGATGGACGAACGAACGAACGAAGTGGGGGGGGGGAGCGAGGGAATGAGTGAATGAGGGATGAGGGGGTGTCGTGGGCAGAGAGACCAGGGGAAGGGGGTTGGGTGGGTGGGGGCACGGATGGAGAGAGGAATGGAGAGGAGGAAGGAAGGAAGTAAGGTGTGAATAGATTAGTGAATGGATGAGAAAATTAATTTGAGAGGTGGGGTGGAGCGTGGTGTGTGTGTTTGTGTGCATGTGTGGGGGCATGGGGCGGGGGTGGGTGGGGGGGGGGCGGAGGTGGGGGGGGCTGGGGTGGTGGTATGTGTGTGTGTGGTGTGTGCGCGTGGATGTATGGGTGGGTGGGTGGGGGGGGGAGATGACGGTGGATAATGAAGGAAAGCTAGAAGGAGCCATTAAACGGAAGTAGACATAGAGGGATTGCAGGAAGAGGAGTGATGGATTGATGGCTGAGTTGGTTGGGGTGACGGATGAGTGGATCGATTGAATTTGTGAGGGTTGGAGTGAGGGAGTGCGACGGGGTAGAGGGGAGTGGTGTGTGGTGGCGGATGGTGGGGGGGGGGGGTGGGGGTGGGGGTGGAGAGAGGGAGGAAAGAATGGACGGAGAGAAAGAGGGAGGAGAGGAAGGGAGGTAGGGATGGAATGAGAAAGGGACCGAAAAATTGAGGAAGAGGCTTGAGGGATAGAATTAAGGAATGTGTGAATGGATGAGCGATTGGACGAGAGGATAAATGGCGGTAGAAACGGAGGGAATGGAAGAGGAGTGATGGGTGGTTGGGTATACATAAAATGCGAGCTAGATCGGGAAAAACGATAGTAAAATAAGTTTGAGGAAAACTATCTCCATGAACATTAGGCCGATTGTCAACAAATTTCCTGTGCCAATGTAAAAATGTATCCTAAATATCACTCTCTACAAATTTCATTAATAAGCCCAGTAAGTTATGAGTAATGGGTCTGCTGACCACGGACACCTTCTAGCAAGCCAGCGAATTGTGTAGGCATGTTTTCCAACTCCATGTAATATATTTCCAACCTAGATGGTCGCCAGGAATAAAATTTACAGAGCAAATGTGAGGTCCATTTATGTAAAACTTAGTAAATTTGGCCCATCCGTTCCTGAGAAATCGCTTGTTGAGCACGAGCACCGTTCAAGCGGAATACGCGATTTTTGCCGGTTTTGGAGTCCGTTATGCTGATTTGAAGAAGGATATATAACTTACTGCATAGTTGCCAGTAACAGGATTTACTGTTGCAAACGTAACATTCATCCTAGAATAGAGCAATGCAAAGATTATTAAATGCGGTTCAGCGGTTGACGAGCATCAGCCTGCTGAGCACGGCCACCTCCTAGCGAAGAGCCTTGAAAAAAAATGAAATAACAGTTCTAGTTATCGAATTTGACATCGGCCATGTCAGCCGACCGACTCCAGCACGGGGAAAGGGAAGGAAGGAAGGTGTGACCGGATGAGCGAATTGAGTTGCGAATGTTGCAGATAATGGAGAAGCAAATAAATGGAGGAAAAAAGGGAGTTCATAGAAGAGGAGTAACGTGCGCGCGCATGCGCAAGGACGTAAGGGCGTATGTAAGGGTGTATGTGCGTAATGGAGTACGTCCGTAAGTACAATGTGCGTGTATGAGTGCGTGCGTGCGTAACTATGTGTGTGTATGTTGCTTTGGGTGATGGGTCAGTAGATGGAGGGAGTGTTGGAGGGAGGGAGGGATGGAGGGAGGGAGAGATGTAGAACTGTTGGAAGGCAGGTAGGCAGGACGGAAGGAAGGAACAAACGAAGGTGTGAATGGATGAGCGAATTAAGTTGCCAATTGTGGTAGGAATGGTGGAGAGAATGGGCGAGCGAATAAATGGAGGTAGAAAGGGAGAGAATGGAAGACGAGTGACGGATGGATAGGTGGGTTGGTGGGTGAGCGGATGGAGGAGGAAGGGATGGGAGGGATGGAACGAGGTAGGGAGGAAAGTAGTAGTGTCGGAATTAAAATGATACCACCTCCCTCAACTGGCCGCCGTTCAGCGATCCGTGGCCCCCACCGCCCTCTCAATCCCTGGCGCATAGGTGGTTGAGACATGTGGTTGGGGTATGCCTCTAGATGGAGGCCCCCAGGGTTGTTGAGACAGGTGGTTGGTGTATGCCTCTAGATGGAGGCCCCAAGGGATTGAGAGGGCGCTGGAGGCCACCACGGATCGCCGAACGGCTGCCAGTTAAGGGAGGTAGTATCATTTTAATTCACTACTCCTACCACACATATTTGGGTCTGAATGCCCATTTAGAGATAAGGTCTTGACGTGATGTCATGCCGGGCTCCCACGCCTCCCACAGGGGTTTCAGAAAATGTCATGAAACAAAAAAAACAACTAAAAAACCCTATAAAATTCCCGTGCCCCACCTCTTCAGGAGAACCTCCGCATTATCGCCGGCCCTCTTTGGCCAACCTATATCTCTCTCTCTTTCTCTCTCTCTCTCTCTCTTTCTCTCTCTCTCTCTCTCTCTCTCTCTCTCTCTCTGTATGTTAGGTGGTTCCCCGTTGCTCCAATTTTCACACCGTTTCGAACTTAGTACCATCTAGCTGAGGTTTTTTGAGAGATTTGAACCATGGTTTTTTAAAATTAGAATTCAGCGCTGTTATCAACTGAGCCAACAGGGAACCGATAATTAGGTTACAAATAATGATACTTATTTGTTGTGCAATAATAGCAAACAGATCAATTGGACTGATAACGCACTGGTAACTACAAAATTACAGTCTATAATATATCTATACGGTAATCTGTAGGCTTATTCCCTCTGCCCTGTGAAACAGTGAATAACGCATCTGATATAGTAAATTGGTTATATTATATGTTACCCTATCGCAGGTTCAATTATCACCATTAAACTGACAATACCGTTACAAAGATATAGACCTATATATATTCCAGCCGATGTGTGTGTACTGCGTTATCTCGAAGTGACGTCAAGATCTAGAGGGACTGATAAGCGAAGCAATACAGCAACGTGAGAACACATATTTTATCAGCTATAATTACTAATGCATACATGGTCGAGGTAGTTAATAAGTTGATTCAAATCCTCGTTTTGTGTTATTAGCAAACTTTAACATCACAGGTTCATATCTCGCTATGTGTTATTAGCATTTGTGGATAACTCGGCCATTTCTGGTCCGATTTAAAAAAGGTACAAGGCTTTGAAATTCTCGCTTCATTCCGGTCCTGATCGGTACCAAGAACGACGAGAATGAAGTGATTTAAAGAAATCACCAGTACCAACTCGGTACAATATAAGCATACACCCTCTCACAGGGATGGCCCGTACCCGTCCAGCTGATCGGCGCTACATGATCACGGATTCCATGTCCACAATTACTCTTTACCTGTTATCTGAGAAGCATAACATCACATCAAGACCAACTCGCACAGTCACATAAAACCCATGATTGCAGACCACAGACCCTCGACTGGGCCAAAGTCAAGAATAGTAGTTAGTTTAGCCCACCTGCTATGCGTTAACACCCTATTAGACACAGCATCGATAATGGTATACCACGTGTGAACGCACAACCATACATTACGTGTAAACACTCAAAACACTCAACTACATGTAAACGCTCATCTACAAACAATATTACACACAATGGGCCTGAGCGCCTTGTGAACAACCCCCCACACATCTGAACGCCCATTTAGAGACAACCCCCAGGTACTGATCGCCAGCACCACACATAATAGGGTCTGAGCGCCCATTTAGAGACAGGCATCCACAGGGATATACACCATGATTACTGTTGCACAGCTTCGCGCTATTGTAAAGCAATTCGGCCTTAGAGGCTACTCTAAGGTCAAGAAAGCCGACCTGCTCCAGATGATCGGAGAGGCCCGTGCCGAGGAGTTGCAGAAGCGACTCTCCTGAACAATGAAGATGGGAGGGTTTCCAGCGCTTACCAAAGATGATCCTTGGAATCCCCACAAGAAAGCGCAGCGAATACATGAGCTTCGTCAGTTGGACGATGAGGTGACTGCTAGCTTGCAAGCCAAGACTATAGCGAAGTGGATGGCGGAACATCCACTGGAGTGCTTACCTCCCCTATGCAGGATCACTAAGCGAGTGATGAGGGGCCGAGGTCTGAACCCGTAGCCTGGAGTATGAGGCGTGAAGGCGAACACATTCTCGACCAGCGTCTCGGCGAAAGGGAGGACAGAGGATAGAGGATGCCGGTCAGTACGCTGGACACTCTTCAGAGGTCTAGAAGGAGACCTCACAGGCCAGATCATGCAAAAGATCCAGCATTCTTCTTCTTCTTCTTCTTCCTCTTCTTCTTCTTCTTCTTCTTCTTCTTCTTCTTCTTCTTATTATTATTATTATTATTATTATTATTACTATTAATAATGTTATTGTTGTTATTACTGTTGTGACAGTTGGCAATATTGTTATTCGCCTCTTGATTTATTTAATGTAATATATTTGTATGTAAGTGGGAGACACGTTCATAAGACATGTCTTATTGTGCTCCCACATGGACTAAAAATAAACCTTGTTTAAATCAAAAGATCCAACAGACTGTCCAGAACGCCTTCTACCTCCGCTACACCCATACCTATCGCATCCGTCACATCGAAGACGATAGGGTGATGCTCTTCCACAAGAATGCTCCAGGGATCCCGTGGCTGAACATGATAGGAGCAGCTCAGGACTGGGTGGCAGCAAGAGAACAAACCCGCCTTGACAAAGACAATATCGATCGACCCAACACCAAGTGGGCTTTCGTTCGATCAATCAACGTTGAGGTCAGGGCTGTCATCGACCGCCAACCTCTGCTTGGGACAGGCCCTCTCCCAGACTGGCTACGACAGAAGAAGAGTATGACTGCCTTCGACACCTACAGGGACAACATGTGTCTCTGGAGATGTCTAGCAGTCCACCGAGGAGCGAGAGCTGATAGAAGTACAGCTCCTGCACGAGAGCTTGCCACACAGTTCTACGGCAAGACAGTGACAGTAACTGAAATGCGCAAGACCTCGCTGGATCAGCTGGACAAGGTAGAGTTCTTCGCCATGAGCGGGATTCGCGTGTATAAACCAACCAAAAGGGCATCTGGCACTTGATCAGGCAAGTGCCTCACTACCGTGACACCATGACCATCGGAGTGTGGGACCACCATACTTTCCACATCAAGAACATCTCCAAGCTGGCACATACACTAGTCTACAGTCACTGTCAGCAGAGGTTTGCACAGGCATGCAATCTTCAACACCACGCTGATCACTGTGCAGGCGGCAAAACAACAATCATGTGTCCTGGCGAGAAGGTTGAGGCACATAGTCTGCGCATGAGAAAGCCTTCTATCCGCCCCAACCATCCAGTTGGCTACTCGTTGGATCGAGTATGAGTCGAGAAACAGTGGTGTACACATACACCATGTAGAGTGTGGGCATGATGGCAAGCGTTGGATCGAGGGCACTCCCGTAGATGGTTATGATCCGACCACCAACACCGTTAACAAGTTCCATGGCTGTTACTGGCATGGGTGCCCACAACAACAGCGAGGTGAGGATGCCGAACAAAGATACTGCAAGACAGTCCTGAGAGAGGAGAAGCTGAGAGCAACTGGATACACGATTGTTGTACAGTGGGAGTGCTGTATAAAACGCTGTCCAAGTGTCCCTAAACGAGTTCGGACTGTCCTATACCCACATTCATAGTTTACGACTTCGAAGCACTCCTAGATGACATCAAGACTCATCCTACGGAGACTCTCACGATCGAGAGTACTCACATATCTATCTCTGTGTCAGTTGGCTGCTCCTTAGATAGCGCCACGAGTGAGCCCACTCACCTCAGCAATCCTGACCCCAAAGAACTGATCAGAGAGTTCATGCTGGTGATCCAATAGCGGGCATATCTAGTCCGGACAAGGGTTAGGGCACAGTACATACCGACAGACCTGGACAAGCTCCCAAAGCAACAGCAGCGACTGATAAACGAGTGGTGTGACCAAGTGCCTTTACTGGGGTTCAACTCTTGGTGGTATGACCTGAACCTCATCAAGAAGTACTTTGTCGATGAGCTGACTGACAGTATAAATACAGTGAAAGTCGCCAAGAGGGCTAGTCAGACCATGTTCCTCATAACACCTGAGCTACGGTTTCTCGATGTGCTGAATTATCTCAGTGCAGGAGTCTCATATGAGGTATGGGTCAAAGCTTACAGGTGAACACAGCAGAAGAGCTGGTTCCCATATGAATGGTTTAACACACATGAGAAGCTCAACTATCCAGGGCTTCCTGACTACTCAGCATGGACATCTAAGCTCAAGGGTGACTACCTCTTGACGCGATCAGAGTGGGAACAGTGTAACCAGACATTCAGCGAGTATGGAATGCGGACATTCGCCGACTGGCGGCGATACTACAACAACCTGGACGTCAGTCCATTCATCGAATCTCTAGAGCAGATGCAGGAGTTCTACACAGAACGAGAAATAGACATCCTCAAAGATGCGGTGTCTCTCCCAGGTGTGTCACTGCAGTACCTCCTACGTGGAACAGCTCAACACATGCCAGATGTTAGCCTCTATTCACCGGGCAAGGAATCCTACGAGATGCTGAAGGGTGCTGTTCTTGGAGGTCCCAGCATCGTATTCACCAGATGCCACGAGGCCAGTGTGACTCAAATCCGCCAGAGTGAGCATGTCTGCCAATGTCTACTCTGCTACGACGCAAATGCTCTGTACCTGTCAATGATTGCCAAAGAGATGCCATGTGGTAAGGAGACAGTGTGCCATTGGTCCGGTGCCATTGGTGTAGCTGGCTTTAAGGAGGCTCTCCTAGCAGACAGCTGGTTTGGGTTTGCTGAGCTAGATATAGAGGTCCCCAAGGCTCTGTGGGAAAAGTTTGAGGAAATGCCTCCTCTCTTCTATAACCGCGAGATCCCAGTAGAGGCAATCTCTTCTGAGATGTTGGCATATCTAGGGCGAACAGGGAGTAAGCGTCCACCTAGAAGCTGGTTGGTGCCCTCTCTGGTAAGAAGCGGCTGCTGTATGCACCGACACTCAAGTGGTATATAACCCATGGCCTGGAGATCACTGCTGTATACCGCACCATAGACTATGAGGCCAAGCGCCCATTCGAGTGGTTCGTGGAGAATGTTATGGAGGCCCGCCCCTCGCAAGATGTAGATAAGAGCAAAGCGCTCTTGGCAGATCTCTTCAAACTCCTTGGCAACAGTGCCTACAGGAAGCTTATAGAGGCCCTAGAACGTCATAGCAACACCAGCTTCACAAAGGATGAATGCATGGTAGACAAGATCCCATGTAGTGCATCATTCGAAGATCTCGAGGAGATCGGTGAGTCCCATGAGCTCCAGAGTCACAAGCCGTGAATCAGTATTCGAAGGCCCTTCCAGGTGGGGATAGCCGTTTATGAGCTCACAAAGCTGCGAATGCTGGAGTTCTACTACGACTTCCTCGATCGCTACATAGCTCGTGACAGCCTTAACTACCAGCAGATGGACACTGACTCCACGTATATCGCTATAGCAGGCTCCAACCTCGACGACGTCATTCGCCCTGAGATGCGAGCAGAGTACCGGGCTCATAAGCGGGACTGGCTAGCTTGGGACAAATGGCCTGGATGGACTCCAGGACTGTTCAAGCTCGAGTTCGAAGCTGACTTGTCTGTGAGCAGTACCGCCGCCTTGTACCTGCTGGTGACATCGACGATGGTGAGGGGATACTTGTAGGTCTTACGACCAACCGAGTCATGTGGATGGAATAGAACATCTGCCTGGTGAACTCTGTTCGGGACAGTTTCCTCGAAATGGGCATGCCTGATGTGCCGTGGATGAGATCTGTATATCTGCCACATCGCCTGGCAGCTGAGCCACTGGCTAACTGTCTCCAATGTGAAGTTGTGGCCCTTGCGACGTGCAGCCTCGAGTAGTTGAGGGGGCTCACGGTAATATCCACCAGGCTGATAGTAGAATTCCTCAAGAAAGATGGTTGATAAACTCCCGGATTTTATCACTGACGTCCATGCCCGTCCTGTCACGCACGGCCTGGGTGAACTCTAAACAGATGAACAGAGGGCCGTCATTCATTCGACCATCACTGAAGACCTCCTCAAACATCTCTGTACATTGGCCTCTAATCTCTGCCTGATCCTCACTGAACAGTAGTTTATCGACCAACCCTCGGAAGTTAAGGGACTTGACCAGGTCGTACAGAGACGCCATCCTTATATAGTATGGCTTAAATGTTCGGCGGCCCAGATGGCCGCGAGCGCTATGGCAACGTATGGTAGCAAGGGCCTACGACTCCGAAGAGCGTACCTACTCCTGAGTCGATGGCTGGTATGGCTTCAGCAACTTTCTCCACACCATGGAGAGCATTGTTGGTGATCTTGCGGACTGTCTCGCCAGCCTTCAGTGTGAACAGAGTGATCAGAGCCCCAACTGCTGCTAGCGGACCAATAGAACCTTTTATGTAAGTGTAATAGATTCATTTCGCTCCGTGTACTAGCTTGCGGGATTCAGGCTCTTCATTATCATACTCACCACCGACAACGTAGTCTGCATCATAATCCTCCTCATCATAGTCCTCCTCATAGTCCTCGTCATCTATATCCTCGACTGGATCAACCTCTGGTTCATACATCGCTCTGGGGTTCCGTCGCTCGGCAGCTATATAGTAGCTCTAAACTGTAGTCTATACCATGGCATCTGCAATCTTGAATGCGGGCGTGCTTGCCTTAGCGAACTGGGGACTCAGCTCTGCAGACAAGAAGGCGGCAGAGGTCGAGCGTGAGCATCATAACCAGGCAATGGAGAAGCTGTCTAAGGGGAAGTTTGAGTACAGCAAAGCACTCGAACATATGCGCCAGAGGGAGGCACACCGACGACAACTCCGAGCTCAGGCCAACCAGAGCATCAAAGAGGCAGATGACTACGACAAGGCTGTAAAGATTTCTGAGCCAACGCTCGACTATGAAGCATCGACAGGTCAGAAGACAGCAGAGCGTATAGTAGTGGTGGCAGCTGCAGCTGTGACGACAGAAGTCGTGCTCTACGCACCCTCAAGTTGAATACCTGATGTGTTCGACACGCATACCTTAGCATAGCCAAATTAAAGTACCATCACACCTGATGAGCGAGTCCCAGCTATGAGGTTTCCGATGTTGAAGCTGAGCCAGTTTCCCTGATTAGGTGGGATGTCGCTGCCCCCGAGGTGGTGATGGCCCTCGAGCACCGACTCGAGGTCGTCGCTTCCACTGGTTAGTCGCAGAAGTGCATATGACTTAGTTTTCTCTCTGTAGAGTTGGCACTCAGCCAGCTCGCGTACCTCACCAAGAACATTGGTCCCAGCAACCACAAGCTTGAAGTCAACTATCTTATCCACCTGCTGGATGGCTCCTCCCTTCTGAACCAGGACCGCAACAGCGACACAGTCCAATGCACCACGATGCAATGTTAGCTCTACCCGTTGGTTAGCTGTGGCTTGCACCTGCTGGTGTTCTCGCTCCACATGCACGATTCGCTGTTTGGAACCCGTTTGCTTCAGTTCCTTGTCATTCTCGTCATGCCAGACATGAAGTCTTGGAGCATTCATCGTTGCATCTGCGAGCTGCTCAGTGTACACCCGGAGGAACAGCCTATCCTGCATGGCAGCCGGATTCACGTGTGTATTCTTGAGGAGGGTTAAGAGTGGATCTGCCATGGGCTTCTCGACGCCTGCCCGTAGTTCGAATTCCGTGAACCCCTCATTGCACCCCACAGCATAGTACCCCTTTCCTTTCACATAGAAGGTTGGTCCACGAGCCAGCGGACCTAAGACTCGGTACTCATCGTTCACATAGGTGGTGTCCACAGTGCTGTTGCTCTGCACGATCTCCCACCTGTTCAGAACCTGCGGGAGCTCTACCGTCTGTTCTATTGTGCTCTGAAGCTTGAACTTGAGTGTCATGCTCTTGATGTCGCGGATCTGTGCCGAGATTGCAAAGTCAATGTACTGCCCAGCAGTAGACAACGGGTTCTCATCGTGTATACTGGGTCGAATGACCATCAGGCAGTCCTTCAGAGGATCAGTGCAGTGCGATGTCATGGGTTCAATGGCCCCATCTGGACGTTGCACATGCTGCAGTATGTTTAAGGTCTGGGTATATAGAGGGGTTAAACGGCTGCCATGCTTGGTAAAGTTCTCCAGCAGACTGTCTATAGGCAGCAGGACAAGTCGGCACGACAGTCAGCATGACAGCCATGGTGTGCACTGCCCCACTGTGACAGGGTCCGAGGACTGCTTCGTGACATCAACATTATCCTCGAGCGAGCCCAGCTCAAACCTCCGTCTGATGTGGAGATACTGGCCGCCATAGAGGAAGGAGCGCCAGCTCGTAGTACAAAAGAACTCCTGACTTGGATACCCTACCAGAAGTTTGACAGCACCCAGGGCAGGACACTTGACCTACCTTCTGTGGCCCAAACCAACAGTCCTGTTATTCTAGCTCTCCAAAAGGCGAGGGTCGACCCCAAAGATCTACTAACGGCCGGGAAGTGGGCTGCCGTATTTAGCCTCCATAGCCAGGAAGAGCGAGGTATGCTGGATAGCCTCCAGTCTGGAGCAAATAACTACTTCAGGGAGGAGGTCAGTGCCGCTGTAGTGGAGAGACATGACACCGGTCATGCAGAAGGTACTCAGGAGGGGTTCACTGTTGGCCGCATGGAGGCTGTTGAGCACACTTTCAACGACGAAGGGCGCAGGAGATTGGTCAGTGATCTGGCAGCATTTATGAAATTCCCAGATAACTACCAGGACTACCTCATATAATCCGCTTGCAAGTCAGATGCTCATCACACATGGACAAAGTGGGTCTTCCGTGAGAAGTTCCAGAAGAAGAGCGCCCTAGACTCTGACCGCCAGTGGGTAGAGTTTAAGCAACAGGCTTCTGACGAAACTGACGAAGTTCCTCAAGCTTCTGACGAAGTTCCTCAAGCTTCTGACGAACTTCCTCAAGCATCTGACGAAGTAGCAGAGACCGCAGACGAAGTAGGGGAGACTGCACAGCCTTCTGATGAATGAAAAAAGTTGCAGCAGGTGAGACAGTCTTTCAGCGATGATACGTAGAGCAGGCTAGTTTCCTGACTGGATTCAGCTTGTAGGTGAAGGTCTGCACCTTTTCCAGAGATGGCTTGAAGTGTGACAGCTCACCTGTCTCCTTGTTGCTGAAGATGACGTGGTACAGATCAGCTGCCCTCTGTATACCTGCGATAAAGTCCCCTTTGGTCTCCTTGAGGGTTAGGCTGTCGTATATGGTCTCGAGCCGGGCACGTCCATACTTGGAGCTGAAGTATAGCAACCAGGCATGGTGGCGGATGTCCGGTGAGATCTCGTGGGTGTACTTCTGAAAGAGGATGAAGACAGTTATTTTTGTGTGCCGGATGCACCTGGTGATGTTGCTGAGGTAGGTGACTGTCTTCTGGTCCATTGCCGGGTCATCGATAACTAGAACAAGTGGTTCTGTCAGTTGGGCTGCCAGCAGCTCCTCCATCAGTGCTTGCAGGTTCTGCGTTTTGGTAATTGGGCCATTGTACCATTGATCATTACTGTCAACTGCCTCAGTGGCGGAGTCAGACACCAGAAGGATGTATTGAGAGTGTAGATGTTCAGCCAGGAGAGCCTGCAGCAAATGGTTTTCCAGTGTCCTGACGGGGCAATGATCAGCACCACCTGGCCAGCATCAGGCGGCCTACTGTTGAATGGTACAGACATGTGTGCGGAGGATGGTTAGAACTTGGTTGGTTATAGCCTTGTCTATATCTGGGAGACTAAGCAGCAGTAGTTCCTGCACCAGCTCTTTCGCCTGCAGAGCGGGCATTCCTGCACATCCGGCTGATACAAAGGATGCGATGGAAGTTCAAGCATGAAAACGCAGCAGCAGCTGAGAAGATATCATGGAGGGCCTGTGTCATCACCCACAGTGTCTAGTACATCCAGTATCTGTATGATACATGCACGGGAAGCCATGATTATCCTGTGGTCTTAAACAGCAAATTCAAGAGCCCTAACCCCATCACCTCTGGTAGCCGGAGGATCATCCTGCACCTCCGGTGGATACGAAGGATGCGATGGAGGCATCAAGCATGAAATCCCAGCAGCAGCTAAGAAGATGGCATAGAGGACCTGTGTCAGCACCCACAGTGTCTAGTACATCCAGTATCTGTATGATACATGGAAAGCCATGACTATCCTGTGGGCTTACTTAGGTAGCAAATTGACTCATTCACCGCTGGTAGCCGGAGGCTGTCGACATCACCTGCACCTGTTTGGCCGTCGACAGTGATACTGAGGGTGCCTATCTTGAGATTCCCTCCATCCTGGATAAATGTGCTCCGTGGTCTCAGGAGATCCTTAACATGGTCCTGTGCATAGGACTCAGCCATAACCTTGATCGCTCCAGCCTCATCGACTCCGAGCATACCTAGCATTGTCACCCTCTCCTTGATGCCCATCCCCTTGTATACGGTCTTGGCCTTGTTAATGGACGATTGTCCTACCGTATCAGTGATCTCGATAAGATCTCGGGCTTGGATGGTACCTCGGATCTCCCACAGGTCTCCCTTCTCATCGAAGTCTAAGAAGGCAATAGGGGCAACAGTGTCCTTTGAACCGAGGCGTGCCTCGCCCAAGTGAGCAAGATCGCCTAGCTCTTTGCTTTCTAGGTCTGTGAGTGACAGAGTCATAGTCATTTACAGACGGCTTATACCTACTAGTCATACCCCAGGGAAATAGTTGGGCATAGGAGGACCACGCAGTCGGCCAAGGGAATGGTAGCAGTGCTCAGGGTACTGGCCCTATCTGCAGGGGCACGCCTTGTGGGCATACCACCATTCCCGGGCATTGACAATACTCAGTCCACATGCTCGACTATGGGCTACACACCGCCCTCTGGCACGCCATGCCTCATATGCTGCAGGGGTCTCGTGATCCATCTCTCACTATTCAGAGGGGTTACACCTAGGCGACGATGATCTCAGCCATTGCACTCGTTGCTATCCCTAGAATCGCGGCCTCCATTAGTGTAACACGTTCACCCATGATCTTGGCAGCAACAGTGTAGGAGGCACTACTGAGGGCGATCTTTGGGATGGGGTGAGTTATTCCGAGACAGTGCCCGGCCACCCCACTCACCACTGTAGCAGTGGCGGCGGGAAGAACCTCAGTTCCCCCTGTCATCTTCACCATGGCCACATTCGCCACCACGTTACTGGAGACATGGACTGTCAGAGGTTTTGCTTTGGTCAGTAACTTCTGTGTCTTGGTTCGCAGCAGATTCTCCACCTTCTGAAGACTCACCTGGATCTCAGGCAGTTGCTTCATGGTCTGTACCGTTGACGTCATTGTTTAAGCACTGAGTATACAACGTGGTTAAACGTCTGTGTCCCCTGTCGATAGAGCTAATAAGAACTTCCCAGTCTGCATCTGCCAGGTGGCCGGGTTGGTACTCAGGAATATTCAACTCTCTATTGAGACGTCTTAAACATGTCCGGGCTCACGCTATGTGAGAAGTAATATGATGTCTTCCACAGGGAGTTGAAGCACTACAAGAAGATGAACCCAGATAAGCTCGCTAATCTCTCCGGCGCTGAGCTGACAGAGGAGCTGACAGCTGTGAAGCTCTATCTAGGATTTGGCAAGGGACAGATCTACTTCCTCGAATACCTTATCATGGGTGGTAGTCTCGTCGAGCAGCTCCTGCGAGCTAAAGGTTTCTACAAGGTTCGGGAGTATCTGTCAGATGTGTTCCAGCAGTTGCAGACCACCATGGCCTCACCAGACTCACAGCTGAACAAGGTTCTGCGATACTACAACATGGAAAAAGGATGCTCTGCCGAACCCTCCAGCCCGTGGATGTGCTTGTTGGCAGCGGATATAAGGGCTGTATAGCATGCCGAGCTGGTTCAGTGTCTCACAGTGGTCCCCACTGCTACTGTAGAGAGTCAGGATAGTCTTATAGCTGATTTGCTAGCAGCGGAGTAGGCTGATCCCGAGCGCCATGATAGCTACGCCATTACACCACACATAGAGCTACCAGGGGAAGTGGTGTCGTGTCGACTGGCTGCAGTGTCATGGTCAGAACGCCTGTATGGCTCGTACTATGCGTAGGTGCATTGAACGGCAGTGTTGAAGCCGAAGTGAACACCGGGGGAACTCCCCTCGACTATCATGTTGTTATAGCCCCTGACTTGGAGGTCCTCGATGATCATGATCATGTTGCTCGGAATCAACCGTAGGTGTGGCAAACTAGCAATGTCCAGTTTGCTACGGGCCTTCTGCAACCCCTGCTGGAACTTAGCAATAAGACTACTGGGGTCTGCCACGAGGATCATATCCTCAACGAGACTGATGTACATGGCCTGGACCTCTGTGCCGCTGACACCATCTATAGTATGACGCAGATTGGTCTGTGCTGTAAGGTGGCAGTAGCACAGTGCTTCCAGGTACTGGTTGATCCGAACGATCCCTGCTGGTGTGAGGCATGAGGTGGTGTGTGGGACAAAGCACTTCCACACATCTGGATAGTCCTGGCACAAGCCAGTGATGTGCATATTTTGCACCAGCGCTCCAGGGTCGGAGTCTGGATCGAACGAGAATGTCGCTGTCTTCCAACAGCCTACACGTCGGGGTGGGGTTGGGTGTGTGTGTGTGTGTGTGTGTGTGTGTGTGTGTGTGTGTGTGTGTGTGTGTGTGTGTGTGTGTGTGTTGTGTGTGTGTGTGTGTGTGTGTGTGTGTGTGTGTGTGTGTGTGTGTGTGTGTGTGTGTGTGTGTGTGTGTGTGTGTGTGTGTGTGTGTGTGTGTGTGTGTGTGTGTGTGTGTGTGTGTGTGTGTGTGTGTGTGTGTGTGTGTGTGTGTGTGTGTGTGTGGTTCGATAGGGGAATCCTGAGTCGTCACGTCTCGGGTCACCGTTCATAACCCCTAGACCGCTGTTGTCACCACCATGCCACCGATAGTCTGGGTGAGCGCTGAACTATCTCTGTAGTCTGCTGGCCGCTGAGACTGTTGAGCTGTGGGTCGAAGTCGTTTGTATCAGGGAGGCTTGAACACTGCTCATGGAGGATTCGTTGCACCATGAAGTACACGTGGAATCTGAGACAGCTCGCGACGAGCACAGCTTCAGGAGTACCAGGATAGGAGTGAAGCAGGGTGGAACTTACTCCACATCCTACCATGGCACACCACACGGCAAGGTTCAGCTGCTGATTCCAGTATGAGAGGCTTGGAGCAGCCATCCAAGAATGAGCTTGCTTCGCATCCTTGATGGTGATGTGTTGGTAGGTCAGTGGTCGTGGGTTTATGGAGAAACTGGTTCGGGACCATTCATCCACTGTCATGGAGAACGGTGTTAGCTCTGGTATATCATCCAGTAGGCCTCTCAGGCCAGTGAAGGGTGTACCCAGGATGGGCGGTAGGCTCCGGATGACTGTCGTGAGGTTCAGTGGGATGGCCATCTATACTGGTGTTCTTAAAGCTACCGCAGCACACTATTTGTAGTCGTCTCGACTCCTGAGACCAGCGAGGCGACCTCGCCGTAACATCCTGTTTTTTAACTCCTCCATATCAACCCGCATGCTGGAGCTTTTGAGGTATTGCTGTCGCACTTTAGGTTTCTCCGTGCAGTACAGGGCTTGGACCTTCACTATATAGCGGTACTCTTCATCGGTGACCTGGCCATCCTCGAGAGCTTTGCTGACAGACTCGTCGATAGTCCGTAGCATACTATGTGCCAGTGCCACTTACTTAGCATGCTTCTCCGGCCTCCTTGTGATCTGCCGCTGCTCCACCCCAAGCCTGTGGCCAAGACAGTGGCGGCTAGTGCCACGTCACCCAGCGGGATGGCGATGATGGCCCCACCCTGTAGCGAGAGTGGCCACAACTGCCACCCCAGCACTGGCTCCAATCTCACCCACAGCAGTGGTTGTACGGGCGAGGACGTTGTAGGCTGTCTTATATTGCCTCCGGGTTCTACTGTACTTTTCTCCCTCATGGATGAGATTATGTCTGATGGTATCTATCTGCGGGAGTTGCCAGCCGTGTACTGTACCCCCTCGTCAGCAGTAATGGAGGGGTATGTTTCTGGTTGCTTCTGCCACTCTGAGTTTGCCATAGTATACCTGGAGATTAAACCTGCATTACCTGCAGAATCTGCCCATGAGTCCTAGAAAGGTTCATTTTGGAGAGCCTGGCGAACCATGCCAGCTTGCTGGTTTCGAGACAGACGTCTCTTAGACAGAGGTCATCCAGCACTATGTCGGGTGCCAGTAGCTTTCTGAGACATGACATCTGGAACTTCCACCATATCACCAAGATAGTAGGTCCGCCGCTGGATGGTTTTCTTGGTCTTACACTTCTGCGCCAACTCCTCTTTCCACTGTATGACATCTGGCTCATCCTCGTCTGCGAAGCCACCTGGCTCATCCTCGTCTGTGAAGACATCTAGCTCATCGTCGTCTGTCAAGACTCCTGCGTCCCACTTACTCTCCTCCAGGAGGGCCTGCCAGTATCAGAAATTTCCACTGTTCCTTCGCCTCCTTGCAAGGCTTGCGTTCTGTTGATTCCAGTTCTCCCACTGTAGTCACTCTCCTTCTTGCTGCAGTGCGAGCCTATGTTCGTTTAAGGCCTTTATCTGTGCAGGGTTCATGAAGGGGCGAACCTCTTTCTTCATCATCTCGGTCAAGGTCAGATAATGCCAGTATGATATCATGTCAGGTCAATGAGTAATAAGAGTGTAAACTCTAAATGGGTGTCCCATATCCCATCGGTGCTGGCATATATGTTAATGGAGGGGCTGTCAAACAGGTGATTTACAGGTGTGAACAGGCTATGACTGATAGCTTTCCATAGGTTGATGTTGGCACCTGGTAGATACTCTATCACGTCCCGGCCGACTTCTACTAGTGAGCTGCTGTGTGCACTGCCCCGAGGTTGATGTAGCACATCGGCATGTATGTAGGTTGTGCCCTGCTGAGGCACCTCGAAGGGGACCCATTCTACACGGTACTGTACCACCCATCTCCCCTCGAGAGAGGGTGAGATTACGTTCTCACCACAGGAGAGCAGCAGTCGGACAATCCGCATGGTTATATCTCCTGTTTAAACCCCTTCTATAGCATGCTATGGAACCCATATTTGCTCACTCAACTGGTCTTGCTGACCTGGCAGATGGGTACGCAGTTGATGCTGCGAAGGTAGAAGGGAGTGATGGCAAGTCATTCGCCCTACAGTATGAAGCAAGCTTAAAGGCATTCTCCCTCAACCCCATTGGTGGTGATGGGGTGGAGCTGCTCACAGACCACAAGGATGTGATGATGGAGCGCCTGGGTCACAACATAGTTGGCCACAAGATCGTGTTTCAGTGCGATTTCCCGAAAAGGAAGTACATCCTCGAGCCATTGATTGAGCTCTTGGATACAGAGGTGGCAGACATCAACACCCTAAATAACGACCTCAGCTTTCATCTGGTCAAACCATATTCGAGCGGTGCCCCGCCGACGGCCCATGATGGCCTGCAATTGACCCTGGCAAAAATCCTGCTGTTCATATTTGGGAAGAATGAAGTGTGGTACCGCGCTGGACATGGGGCTGACTGGCAAACATGGTTGCCCCTATATAGACCTCCCGCAGTCATTGACATAGAGGTTACTCCCCTCTCCACTGTTGTGAAAAAGGATGGGACAGTTCGAAAGCTCTACAATCGGGGATCATCCTTCCTCACCTACATAGGCGAAGGTGTCTCCCTGACGAGGGTGGGTCACCGGATCGAGGTTACAGGTGGAAAGCTCCTGCTGCATCGTCCATTCGATGGACCAGAAGAAGCTGTTAACCTCCAGGAGGGCAAGCGATGGGTTGATGGGGTGTCATATGTCTCGAAAGTCAAGGGTGCTGTTAAACTGCTTCAGTGAGTCGGACTCACTAGCCCACACGCGACTCATATAGTCCTAGAGCTACGTTTCTTAGCTGACTGCAGAGTGAAGCAGCTAGCCCCTGCCCCTGAGGGGATGAAGATCACTATCGATCTGATGGAACAGAGCTTGATCTGGCACAGATATTTCTCGAGGGGTTCACTCTGTTCAGTTTAACTCTTCATATATAGCCATGATTCTCATCATACTGCTCGTGCTGGCGTCTACAGCAGTGGCACATGATGCTGAGACTGCCATGATATTGGATGCCAAGTGGGCCCGCTTCCGGGATGATCTCCAGTACAATCCTTGGGTCGACCCCTGGCGGAGAAACATTTACGACTGCTTTCACCCACATAAAGAGATCGAGTCTGTCTGCCACTCCTATGGGGTGGAGAGTGTAGGCTGTGGTTGTCTGCTGGAGACCCCTGCTCAGCACCAGATTCTCTGCGTAACATGTGAACATGCCAGAGTCTGCCATAGTTCACATGCTAATCACTTTAACCTCCTCCCAGGTGAGCGTTGTCAAGGTAGATGGAGGCCCCTATGGGTGGTCCCATCAAGCCGATGCAACTCTGGCAGAGACTACGTGTTTGTCTGAGCCTACACAGAATAGAGAGAGAGAGAGAGAGGCCGGCCCTGTGGTTGTTGGTGATCAGTGGTCTATATCACTGTGGAGGCTTGTCTCTAAATGGGCGTTCAGCCCTTGGTAGTAGTAGTGTCAGGATGATCCTACCTCCCTGGCAGCCATTCCATGGTGGCCCCCGCAACCTATGCCTCAGGAATTGAGAGGGCGGTGGGAGCCGCGGATCATGGAATGGTTGCCTGTGGAGGGATGTGGTATTTTTCTACTACCAGCTATACTACTGCACATGCTAACACCCTTAACCCTGAATTCCCAATAGCACACGCTAACACATTTAATCCTGAATTTCCAATTAGCACATGCTAAGACTTTTAATCCTGAATTTCAAAGTAGCACAGGCTAACACTCCTTTTAACAATCTTAATCCTGAATTCCCAGTAGCACACATTGGCACTCTTAATCCTGAATTCTGAGTAGAACATGCCAACATACTTAATCCTGAATTTCCAGTGGCACACGCTATTACTCTTATTCCTGAATTCCCAGTGGCACACGCTAACAATCTACATTCTGAATTTCAAGTTGCACACATTAACATGCTTACTCCCGAATTCCCTGCAGCACACGTGAACACTTCTAATCCTGAATTTCCAAGTAGCATACTTTAGCACTCTAAATTCTGAATTCGCAGTAGCACACGCTAACAATCTCAATCCTGAATTCCCAGTAGCACACGCTTGCACTCTTAATCCTTGGATTCACAGCCACACATGTTATCACTATTAATCCTCAATTCCCAGTAGCACAAGCTGAATTTCCAACTAGCACACGCTAACACTCTTAATTATGAGTTTCCAGTCGCACATGCTGACATGCGTAATCCTGAAATCCCAGTAGCATACATTAACACTCTTATCACTGAATGCCCAGTAGCCCCTGTTAACAATCTTAATCCTGAATTCCCAGAAGCACATGCTAACACTCTTAATCCTGCATTCCCAGGGGCACACATTAACTCTCTTATCACTGAATTCCCAGTATCACACATTATACCCCTTAAATCTGAATTCCCACTAGTAAATACTAACACTAGTACATGCTAATACTATTAATCCTGAATTCCCACTAGTACATATGAACACGCTTAATCCTGAATTCCCAGTGGCACACGCTAACACTCTTAATCCTGAATTCGCAGTAGCACACCCTAGCACTCTAAATCCTGAATTCCCAGTAGCACACGCTTGCACTCTTAATCCTGAATTCTGAGAGGCACATGTTACCACTCTTAATCCTGAATTCCAAGTAGAACACGATACTATTCTTAATCCTGAATTCCCAGCAGCACACGCTAACACTCTTATCCCTGGGTTTCCAGTCGCACACGCTACCATACATAATCCTGAAATCCCAGTAGCACAGATTAACACTCTTAATCCCGAATTCCCAGTAGCACACACTAACAATCTTAATCCTGAGTTCCCAGTAGCACACGCTTACCCTCTTAATCCTGAATTCCCAGGAGCACACGTTAACACTCTTAATCCTTAATTCTCAGTTGCACATGTTAACTCTCTTAATCCTGAATTCCTAATTGCATAGGCTAATTCTCTTAATCCTGAATTCCCAGTGGTACACACTAACACTCTTATTACTGAATTCCAAGTAGCACATACCAACACCCTGTATCCTTAAATCTCACTAGTACATGCTAATACCCGTAATCCTGAATTCCCAGTAGCACATGCTTTCAATCCACATTCTGAATTCGAAGTAACACAAATTAACACTCTTAATCCTGAATTCCCAGTAGCACACGCTAACAATCTACATTCTGAATTCCCAGTAGCACAAATTAACACTCTTAATCCTGTATTCTGACTAGCACACACAAACATGCTTACTCCTGAATTCTCAGTAGCGCCCATGAGTTTCCAGTTGCACACGCTAACACGCATAATCCTGAAATCCGAGTAGCATGCATTAACACTCTTAATCGTGAGCACCCAGTAGCTCACAATAACACTCTTATCCTAGAGTTACCAGTATCCCATGTTAAGAATCTTAATCCTGAATTCCTAGAAGCACCTGCCAACAATCTACATTCTGAATTCCTTGTAATGTACGCTAAGTCTCTTAATCCTGAATTCACAGTAGCAGACACTAACACTCTTACACATGCTACCACGCATTGTCCCAGTAGCACAAATTAACACTCTTAATCCTGAATACCCAGTAGCACACAATAACACTCTTATCACTGAATTCCCAGTAGCACACGCTTGTACTCTTAATTTTGAATTCACAGCCGCACATGTTATCACTCTTAATCCGGAATTCCCAGTAGCACACGCTAACACTCTTAATACTGAATTCCCAGTTAGCCCACCCTAACACCCTTAATCATGAATTACATGTAGCAAACGTTAGCACGCTTTGCAATGAATTCCCAGTAGCACCCACTAACACTCTTAATCCGGAATTCGCGGTTGCACATGCTAACACTATTTTTCCTGAACTCTCAATAGCTCACACTAACACTTTCAATCCTGAATTCGCAGTAGGATAAGCTAAAAGTCTTAATCCTTAATTTCCACGTAGCACACACTAACACGCTTAAACCTGAATTCCTAGTAGCAAACGTTAACACTCTTAATCCTGAATTCCCAGTTGCACACGTTTACACCCTTAATCCTGATTTCCATGTAGCACACCCTAACACACTTAGTCCTGAAATCCCAGCAGCACACGTCAGCACTCTTAGCCATGAATCCCCAGTAGCACACACTAACACTCTTAATCCTCAATTCCTAAAAGTACATGCTAACACTCTTAATCCTCAATTCACAATCGCACATGCTAACAATCTTAATCCTGAATTCTCAGTAGCTCACACTGATACTTTTAATCCTCAATTCCCAGTAGCACAAGCTAAAACTCTTAATCCTGAATTTCCAAGTAGCACACACTAACATGCTTAAACCTGAATTCCCAGTGACACACGCTAACACTCTTAATCCTGATTTCCCTGTAGCACACCCTAACACTCTTAATGCTGAATTCCCAGCAGCATACATTGGCACTCTTAACCATAAATTCCCAGTAGCACACGCTAACACTCTTAATCATCAATTCCCAATCACACATGCTAACACACTTAATCCTGAATTCCTAACAGTACACGTTAACTCTCTTAATTCTGAATTCAAAGTAACACACTCTTAGTCGTGTATTGCCAGTAGCATACGCCAAGCCTCTAAATCATGAAATTACTAGTAGCACATGTTAACGCAATTAATCCTGAATTTCCAGTAGCACACACTAGCACTTTTAAACCTGGGCTCCCAGTAGCACATGTTACCACTTTTAACTTCAGGAATAATAA
>JAVVLW010000808.1:55000-72500 GCA_034401795.1 Chaetoderma sp. LZ-2023a
ACAGATTATCTATACATCACTTCTTCGAGAGGAGGAATCAAAGTAACAGTTCCAGAAAGAAGACTAAGGAAGCAGAAACGCGAAGAGAACACACACCAATGTCCTATATGTGGTCAACGTTTCGCTTCTCGTGGTAATCTACTCATTCATATCCCCCGTCACACTGGTCACAAACCTCATGCATGTGATTTCTGTCAGAAACGGTTTGCGCAGAGGAGCAGGTTAAGAACGCATATCCAGACTCATACAGGTGAGAGGCCTTACGCATGTACAGTGTGTCCACAAACATTCCGTGACCATTCTACATTCACTAAGCATTACCGTATACCGAACAGCGGCCGTATCAGTGTGACATATGCGGCAAGGGATTCACACAAGCGGGTAACATGGTCAGGCATCGAGCTATACACAGCACGACATCGTAGCTCGTTATCATAGTGACACAATCGACCCCACCAACCCGGGTATTGTAAAGCAATAATAGGCTGACAGATCCGAGATCTGTGCAGATTGTTTCAATGCTAATAGCCATAACCACGTGACCGAGTTTCCTGCTAAGTACTAATAACACAACAACAGGAATCCAAACATGAAGTAAGGACGCATTGCTAACGAGTCAACAATTTATCAGTCAAACGTCTCATTTTCAAACTAGTCTGCTCAGTTGGAATATACCCAACTACAATTTATCTTTACAACATTCCTTTGGTAACACAATTAAATTACACGCTTTTAGCAACCAAATGAGAGCGTAGCTTAGCATTATTCCACATGCTTCTTATGGTTTAGTGTCAAATCTGTTCGACTTCGCTTTATAATCTGGACCTGTTACATAAGGTCTAATGTCTGTTTCAAGGAAACATTGGTTATTTAGGCCTACATACTTGGAAACTACAACCAAAATCTTCCTAAGAGACCACATTCGTGCAAACAATGGTGGTTCATTAAACATATGGTTCAAAACGGTTAACAGCCCACCTGTCTATAGTGACCAATTGATCGCTGGTTCTCAGTGCCTGAAGACAGATGTTCCAGAATTTGGCTCACCATGGTTATAGCTTCTGACTTCGTCGACAGCATGAGATTGTAACAATGTGCTTTTGATATTTCAGGTTAAGATTGCTTATGCATGCCAAATACTGCCCATTGCTAACGCACGTTGCTGTTATACATTGCTGTTGCGCATTAACGTTTCCAATTGCAGTTGCACAATGCTGTTGCATACTATATCAACATCTTGGATGACCACGTCCTTTTAATTGACATAATCTTATGATTTACCAACATAGGTAAACATTCTAGTGTTACTTATGTTAGTAGACCGGTTAATATATTTGTTATGAATTTGTTATGTGTTTACACATGTTGTGTATATAACCCGGGTTTGTTGACATTTCTGTATATAACATATCGGTCTATAGACAGTTTGTATTGCTGAAATACAATGTGTTAGGATTAGAAATCAATGGTTTTGTTTTGTGGCTTTAGATCCGGATCGGAACTCTAAAGCATGCTCAGGTTCGTGGTGGCGTTCTCTTCCAATCGCGCGGACCTATTCTGCTGCTGCTGCTGCTGCTACTGCTACTGCTACTGCTACTACTACTACTACTACTACTACTACTACTACTACTACTACTACTACTACTACTACTACTACTACTGCTGCTGCTGCTGCTGCTGCTGCTGCTGCTGCTGCTGCTGCTGCTACTACTACTACTACTACTACTACTACTACTATAACCACCCCTACCAGCGTCGCCGCCGCCGCCGTCACCACCACTATCATCTTTACAGCAGAAAGTGTTGAACGATCCCTACCATATGTCCACAATGTTAATCCTGAGAATATCGGCTTCTTTTAGCAACAAGAACACGAGCACTATATTCATTTCAAATTAAATTTAGTTAATGCCATAGATTTCAGTCAGCGCGCATCTTGCGTGTCATCCTGGCTAATATTCCGCAGGGATGTGTGGAGCAGTAATTAATAGAAGCTGTAGAAGAGGATTGCGTCTCCAGAACAGGGAACATGTAATACGTACGGCTAACCTATCTCTCTACGATATAAATAATATATGACCTTCATTGGATTATCATTTGTAAGATCTGGGATATATATCTTAGAGCAGTGTGACTCCAATCTTTCAGACAGACGTGTTCAAAGTTTCGAGCTTATGAATCCGTTATTATGTACATTTTCTCCTTGAATTATGAACAAGAAAACCCTCCTGGTATCGTATAATGTTTGCTCACCGACCATTGAGTCCATCAGACTAGCTCAGTTTTACAGTTGAGGAATTCCTTAGTGATATGAATTTTCGTGAATGATATAATTCTGCTTAATTTCACATCCCTATCGGCGTAGCCTACAATATTGAACCCTTTCATTACGAAGCCAGCCAAACCGGGTCTGTACAGCGGTCTTAAGGAATGTCCATTTGCAGACCAAGTGAAGACTATTTTTGAAAATTTACCACTGGAATGAGTGGCTCGATAAACGAGCCACCTATTCCAGTGGTAATTTTCAAGAATAACCTATTCTTGGTCTGCAAATGGACATTCAATAAGCATATATTATAGTTTTCTTGACAAAATTTAGCCATTAAATGGTTAAAGCTGCGAGAATCGGAGTTCCGAAACCTCAGACATAACACAGTATTGACGAGCTTCTGAATATCTAAAAACCTAATATAACTGGAAACTGTTGCAGCCACGGGGAGCAGCAACTCCTAGTCAAATTACCTTTCAAAATATTCAGCGGATTCTTTCTTAATTTAATAAAGTTTTAGTAGCCAAACCATGTCCCCGCCCATCCCCCCACCCCGCTCTATTTCCACACAACATCAATGTTGATGCTATGAAACATCCGCGCATTTTTACCATCCACTCTGTAAGCCTGTTGGAATCGATTTAAATACTTTAAATCCTACTACTATACGGGCTAGCTGTTGAATATTTCGAAACTAATTTGACTGAGCGGTGTTGTTTAAGTATATAACAATTTTACTTTCAAGCATTTGGTGTGGATATGCACCTTTAAATAGTAAATCCATCAAACATACATTTCGTGCAACATGACGGATTTGTCAATGTTCATGACGGAGATAGATACGTCACGGTGCAGAAAATGTTACAGAAACAGCAATTTTCAAAATAACAACCGGTTTTCCAAACAACTTCAAGAAAAACGGAAGCATATGGTAGCTAACATTCGATCTCAGTCGTTGAAATGTATCCTAGCTTGAGGGCAAAGGACAATGCTAGGGTCCAATTAGTGCAACACACGCGTGTACCTGACAATTGCATCTTACAATTATATGTGTCACAGATAATGGTTGAATTTAAAAAAATTAAACTCACTTAGTAGAAGGGTCGGGATTAAAATGATACCACCTCCCTCAACTGGCAGCCGTTCAGCGATCCGTGGCCCCCACCGCCCTCTCAATCCCTGGGGCATAGGGTTGTTGAGACATGTGGTTGGTGTATGCCTCTAGATGGAGGCCCCCAGGGTTGTTGAGACATGTGGTTGGTGTATGCCTCTAGATGGAGGTCCCCAGGGATTGAGAGGGCGGTGGGGCACACGGATCGCCGAACGGCTGCCAGTAGAGGGAGGTGGTATCATTTTAGGATTGTGATCAACCACACATAATAGGGACTGAACGTCCATTTAGAGACAAGCATCCACAGTGATTTACACCACTGATCGCCTTATGATCAACCACACATAATAGGGTCTGAACGGCCATTTAGAGACAAGCATCCACAGTGATATACACCACTGATCGCCTTGTGATCAACCCCACATAATAGGGTCTGAACGCCCATTTAGAGACAAGCATACACAGTGATATACACCACTGATCGCCTTGCAATCAACCACACCTAATATGGTCTGAACGCCCATTTAGAGAAGGCATCCACAGTGATATACACCATGATTACTGTTGCACAGCTTCGCGCTATTGCAAAGCAATTCGGCCTTAGAGGCTACCCTAAGGCCAAGAAATCCGACCTGATCCAGATGATCGGACAGGTCCATGCTGCGGAGTGGCAGAAGCGACTCTCCCGAGCAATGAAGATGGGAAGGTTTCCAGCGCATACCAAAGATGATCCTTAGAATCCCCACAAGAAAGCACAGCGGATATGTGAGCTTCATCAGTTGGACGAGGAGGTGACTGCTAGCTTGTGAGCCAAGACTGTAGCAAGGCGGAGGGTGGACCATCCACTGGAGCGCTTACCTCTCCTACGCAGGATCACTAACCGAGCGATGAGGGGGCCGGAGTCTGAACCCTTAGCCCGGAGCATGAGGCGAGAAGGCGAACACATTCTCGACCAGCGTCTCGGCGAAAGGGAGACAGAGGATAGAGGACGCTGGTCAGTATGCTGGACATTCTTCAGAGGTCTAGAAGGAGACCTCACAGGCCAGATCATGCAAAAGATCCAGCAGACTGTCCAGAACACCTTCTACCTCCGCTACACCCATACCTATCGCATCCGTCATATCGAAGACGGTAGGGTGATGCTCTTCCACAAGAATGCTCCAGGGAGCCCATGGCTGAACACGATAGGAGCAGCTCAGGACTGGGTGGCAACAAGAGAGCAAGCCCGCCTCGACACAGACAATATCGTACCTATCGCATCCGTCATATCAAAGACGGTAGGGTGATGCTCTTCCACAAGAATGCTCCAGGGAGCCCATGGCTGAACACGATAGGAGCAGCTCAGGACTGGGTGGCAGCAAGAGAGCAAGCCCGCCCCGTCATAGACAATATCGATCGACCCAACACCAAGTGGGCTTTCGTTCGATCAATAAACGTTGAGGTCAGGGCTGTCATCGACTGCCAACCTCTGCTTGGGACAGGGCCCCTCCCAGACTGGCTACGACAGAAGAGTATGACAGCCCGCGACACCTACATGGACAACATGTGTCTCTGGAGATGTATAGCAGTCCACCGTGGAGTGAGAGCTGATAGAAGTTCAGCTCCTGCATGCGAGCTTGCCACAAAGTTCTACAACATGACAGCGACATTACCTGATGTCCCCAAGAACTCGCTGGATCAGCTGGACAAGGTAGAGTTCTTCGCCAAGATTGGGATTCGTGTGTATGAACTAACCAAAGAGGGCACCTGGCACTTGATCAGCACATGACACCATGACCATCGGAATGTGGGACCCCATGCCTTCTACATCAAGAACATATCCAAGCTGGCACATACACTAGTCTGGAGTCACTGTCAGCAGAGGTTTACACATGCATGCCATCTTCAACGCCACGTTGATCACTGTACAGGCGGCAAAACAACAATCGTGTGTCCTGGCGATAAAGTTGAGGCGCCACAGTCTACGTATGAGAAAGCCTTCTATCCGCCCCAGCCAGCAAGTTCAGCGGCTACTCGTTGGATCGAGCATGAGTCAAGAAACAGAGGCGTACACATACACCATGTAGAGTGTGGGCACGGTGGAGAGCGTTGGATTGAGGGTGCTCTTGTAGATGGTTATGATCCGACCACCAACACCATTTACCAGGTCCATGGCTGTCACTGGCACGCGTGTCCACAACACCAGCGAGGTGAGGATGCCGAACAGAGATACTACAAGACAGTCCTGAGAGAGGAGAAACTGAGATCGTCTGGATGCACGCTTGTGGTACAGTGGTAGTGCTGTATAAAACGCTGTCCAAGTGTCCCTAAACGAGTTCAGACTGTCCCATACCCACACTTCATAGTTTATGACTTCGAAGCACTCCTAGGTGGTATCAATACTCATCCTACGGAGACTCACGGTCAAGAGTACTCACATACCTATATCTGTGTCAGTTGGCTGCTCCCTAGAGGGCGCCACGAGTGAGCCCACTCACCTCTGCAATCCCGACACCAAAGAACTGATCAGAGAGTTCATGCTGGTGATCCAACGGCGAGCATCTCTAATCCGGACAAGGGTTAGGGCACAGTACATACTGACAGACCTGGACAAGCTCCCAAAGCGACAGCAGCGACTGATCAACGAGTGATGTGACCAAGTGCCTGTACTGGGGTTCAACTCTGGGTGGTATGACCTGAACCTCATCAAGAAGTACTTTGTCGATGAGCTGACTGACAGTACAGGTGCAGTGAAAGTCGCCAAGATGGCTAGTCAGACCATGTTCCTTATAACACCTGAGCTACGGTTTCTCGATGTGCTGAACTACCTCGGCCCAGGAGTCTCATACGAGGTATGGGTCAAAGTTTACGGGTGTACACAGCAGAAGAGCTGGCTCCCGTATGAATGGTTTGACACACACAAGAAGCTCAACTATCCAGGGCTTCCTGACTACTCAGCATGGACATTTAAGCTTAAGGATGGCTACCTCTTGACGCGAACAGAGTGGGAACAATGTAACCAGACATTCAGCGAGCACGGAATGCGGAGATTCGCTGACTGGCTGCGATACTACAACAACCTGGACGTCAGTCCATTCATCGAAGCCCTAGAGCGGATTCGGGAGTTCCACACAGAACGAGAAATAGACATCCTCAAAGATGACTCCGCGTATATCGCTATAGCAGGCGCCCACCTCGACGACATCATTCGCCCTGAGATGCGAGCAGGGTACCAGGCTCATAAGCGGGACTTGCTGGCTTGGGACAAATGGTCTGGACGGACTCCGGGACTGTTCAAGCTCGAGTTCGAAGTGGCTCGTGGCATCGCTCTCTGCTCCAAATGCTACTACATGGAGAGCGCAGCTGCAAGTAAGTGCTCGGCTAAGGGAATGTCAAAGCGGCAGAATGAGGTCTCTTGGCAGAGGTTCTACAGCGCCCTACATTGTGGGGTGGACAGAGCTAAAAATCGAGGCCCACGCATGTGCAACGAGGGTATGGTGACGTGTGCGCAGGAAAAACTCGGACTTTCTGCTTACTATGATAAGCGCCATGTGCTGCCAGATAATGTCCATACCGATCCCGTAGAGTATCATAGCACCCTAGGTGGTGGTAGCTGTGTGTCTGCAGGGACTAGCTGAAGGTCTTCTATGACAAATGGTCGCCTAGGCACTCCATGCTGGCGTGCCAGGTAGTACAGTGTAGGCCGCCCCTCCCATACTCTAGAACGTTCACTCTCTCAGTCAGTGTCCGATTCCACCGCTCAATGATAGCCTGGGCATGGTGATACCCTACGTCGCCTCGCCTATCTGCCACACTGTATTTCCGCATGAGGGCTGCAGTCTCCCCTCTGAAATCCTTACCCTCATCCACCTGCAACAATTCAGGCCACTGGACGAGATCTCGCAGGTGTACTTCTGAAAGAGGATGAAGACAGTTATCTTTGTTTGCCGGATGCATCTGGTGATGTTGCTGAGGTAGGTGACTGTCTTCTGGTCCATTGCAGGGCCATCGATAACTAGAACAAGTGGTTCTGTCAGTTTGGCTACCAGCAGCTTCTCCATCAGTGCTTGCAGGATCTGCGTCTTGGTGATTGGGCCATTGTACCATTGGTCATTACTGTCAACCGGCTCAGCGGCGGAGTCAGACACCAGAAGGATGTATTGAAAGTGTAGATGTTGGATGTGGAGACCCCACAGCAAGATGTTTTTCCCATGTCCTGATGGGGCAATATTTAGCACCACCTGGTCAGCATCGGTAGGCCTACTGTCGAATGGTACAGACATGCGTGCAGAGGATGGTTAGCACTTAGTCGGCAGTAGCATCGTCAATATCTGGGAGACTAAATGGCAGTACTTCCTGCACCAGCTCTTTCGCCTGCAGAGCGGGGAATCCTGCACCTCCGGTGGATACGAAGGATGAGATGGAGGTGTCAAGCATGAAATCCCAGCAGCAGCTGAGAAGATAGCATAGAGGGCCTGTGTCAGCACCCACAGTGTCTAGTACATCCAGTATCTGTATGATACATGCACAGGAAGCCATGACTATCCTGTGGTCTTAAACGGCAAACCAAAGAACCCTGACTTCTTCACCTCTGGTGGCTGGAGGCTGGTGGTAGCACCTTTTTTCCCATCGACAGTGATATTGCTCAGGCCGATGGCGCCTACCCTGAGATTCTCTCCATCCTGTTGGAATGAGCTCCGTGGTTTCAGGAGATCCGTAACCAGGTCTTGTGCATAGGACTCAGCCATACCATTGATGGCACCAGCCTCATTGACTCCGACCATACCTCCCATGGTTGCCCTGTCTTTGATGCCAATCCCCTTGTATACAGTCTTGGCCTTGTTAATAGCCGATTGCCCTACCGTATCAGTGTTCCCGATGAGATCTCGAGCTGGGATGGTACCTCGGATCTCCCATGGGTCTCCTCTCTCATCGAAGTCTAGGAAGGAGATAAGGGCAACAGTGTCCTCTGAACTGAGGCGTGCCTCGCCCAAGTGAGCATGATCGCCTAACTCTTTGCTTTCTAGGTCTGTGAGTGACAGAGTCATAGTGCTATATACACGGCTTAAACCTACTAGTCATACCCCAGTGAAATAGTTGGGCATAGGAGGACCACGCAGTCGGCCAAGGGAATAGGTAGCAGTGCTCAGAGTACTGGCTCTCTCTGCCGGGGGAACGCCTTGTGGGCGGTCCACCATTCCCTGGCATTAGCGATCCTCAGTCCACGTGCTCGTCTATGGGCTACACCCCGCCGTCCGACATGCCATGCCTCATATGTTGCAGGGTTCTCGTGATCCATCTCTCACTATTAAGAGGGGTGAAACGTAGGCGACGATGATCTCAGCCATTGCACGCAGTGCTAGCCCTAGAACCGCAGCCTCCATTAGTGTAACACGTTCACCCATGATCTTGGCGGCAACAGTGTAAGAGGCACCACTGAGGGCGATCTTTGGGATGGGTTGAGTTATTCCGAGACAGTGCCCGGCCACCCCACTCACCACTGTAGCGAGGACAGCCGCAGTGGCGGCAGGACGAACCTCATTTCTCTCTGTCATCTTCACCATGGCCACATTCGCCGCCACGTTACTGGCGACATGGACTGCCAGAGGTTTTGCTTTTGTCAGTAACTTCTGTGTTTTAGTTTGCAGCAGGTTCTCCACCTTCTGAAAACTCGCCTGGCTCTCGGGCAGTTGCTTCACGATCTGTACAGTTGACGACATTGTTTAAGCCCTGAGTATATAACGCTGTTAAATGTCTGCGTCCCCTGTCGAGAGAGCTATTAAGATCTTCCCAGTCTGTATCTGCCAGCTGGCTGGGTTGGTTCTCAGGAATATTCATCTCTCTATTGAGATATCTTAAACATGTCCGGGTTCACGCTATGCAAAGAAGTACTATGAGGTCTTCCGGAGGGAGTTGAAGGACTACAAGAAGAAGACCCCAGATGAGCTCCCTCAGCTCTCCGGTGTTGAGCTGCCAGAGCTGACAGCTGTGAAGCTCTATCTAGGATTTGGTAAGGGGCAGATCTGCTTCCTCGAATACCTTTTCATGGGCGGGAGTATCGTCGAGTAGCTCCTGCGAGCTAAAGGTTTCTACAAGGATCGGGAGTATCTGTCAGATGTGTTCCAGAAGTTGCAGACCTCCATGGCCTCACCTGACTCAGAGCTGAACAAGGCTCTGCGATACTACAAGCTGGAAAAAGGATGCGCTGTGGAACCATCCAGCCCTTGGATGTACATGTTGGCAGCGTGAATAGGGGCTGTAGGGCAGGCCAAGCTGGTTCAGTGTCTTGCCGTGGTTCCCACTGCTAGTGTAGAGAGTCAGGATAGTCTTATAGCTGATTTGCTAGCAGCGGAGTAGGCTGATCCCAAGCGCCACAATAGCTAGGCCTGACAACACTCGTTGAGCTACCATGGGAATCTGTGTCGTGTCGACTGGCTGCAGTGTCGGGGCCGGAGCTGCTATGGGAAGCGTCGTGTCGACTGGCTGCAGTGTCCGGGTCGGAACGACTGTATGGCCTGTACTAGTCGTAGGTGCGCTAATATCAGTGTTGAAGTCGAAGTGGACACCGGGGGAACTCCCCTCGACTATCATGTTTTATGGCCCCTGACTTGGAGGTCCTCGATGTTCACGACCATGTTGCTCGGAATCAACAGTAGGTGTGGCAAAGTCAAGTTTGCGATGGGCCTTCTGCAACCCCTGCTGGAACTTAGCTATAAGACTGCTGGGATCTGCCACGATGATCATATCTTCAATGAGACTGATGAACATGGCCTGGCCCTCTTCTCTGCTGACACCATCTATGGAATGACGCAGCTTGGTCTGTGCTGTAAGGAGGCAGTAGTACAGTGCTTCCAGGGACTGGTTGATCCGAACGATCCCTGCCGGTGTGAGGCCTGAGGTGGTGTGTGTGGGACAAAGTACTTCCACACATCTGGATAGTCCTGGTGCAAGCCAGTGATGTGCATATTTTGCACCAGCGCTCCAGGGTCGGAGTCTGGATTGAATGAGAATGTCGCTGTCTTCCGATGGCCTAATCGTCAGGGTGTTCGATAGGGAAATCCTGAGTAGTCACGTCTCGGGTCACCGTACATAACCCCTAGGCCACTGTTGTCACCACCATGCCACTGGGTGAGTGCTGAACTCTCTCTGTAGTCTGCTGGCCACTGAGACGCTATAACTGTTGAGCTGTGGGTCGAGGTCGTTTGTATCTTCCTCACTCGCGCTCTCTCTCCCTCCCGCTCTCTCCCCCCTCTCTCTGTCCCCTCTCCTCATCTCTCTCTGTCCCTCCATCCCTCCGTCTGTCCCTCCTCCCTCTTTCTCCCCTTCCCTCTTCCCCTCTCCGTCCCTCCCCTCTCTCTCTCTCCCCCCTCTCTCCATATCTCCTCTCTCACTCTCTCTCTCCCTCACTCTCTCTCCCTCAAGCTCTCTCCCTTCCTCCCTCTCTCCCTCCCGCTCTCGCTCCCCCTCCCCTCTCTCCCCCCCTCCCTCCCTCATCTCTCCTCCCTCCCTCGCCCCCCCTCTCTCTCTCGCCATTTGGTTGAAAGGTACTATCAACCAGAAATGGCTATAAACCTCCTATAGTACAACAATAATACAACGCTTACTAACCTATATATTACTTTAATTATTTCCCAAGAAATTAAACAGGTTACCAATATGAGTGACTCGAAATTCACTTAGCGTGCCTGCAGACTTAAGATGGTTAGTAAATTTCATGTTTCAACTATGCAAAAAGAAATGTATAGAAGAACCCATTTCCATTCAATATAAATATACAGATAATTTTATTACTCTCTAATTTATCACGTATTCCTAATTAAAATTATCATTAATATCACACATGATCAAATCAGCTTTGCTAAGTTTGGTGGATGTACTTATGGGCCCATGTAGGCAGAAATAGCCGGGGATCTGTTTCACCATATCATCATCCAAGCAGATTTGACGGAAGGGTCACTTGATATACAAGAACATGTATACCGAATGAAAGTAATGATAGCATATTGAGCAATACTTGCTCTCCTGGTCCGCGTGATAATTGTTAGGGTTATGGCTTGAATTTGCTAAAATATATCGAGAACAGCCAACATTGCACTTACCCACTTTCCGAATATGCAATATGCAACTCATGTTTTTGATTGTGAAATAATAAACATGGAATTATCCACATCGCCATTATATACACGTGTAAATCCTAATGCAACCAAAGTAACATGCTTCTAGTAATAAAAATGAATTACAGATTAAATGGCCTAATAAAATTGACTGAATTATTCTATCCAGTAAGACTATTCAAAATGCGTATGTTCACGATATATTATTATATTGTCATTGTCAGGGACTGACCTGGCTTTCATAAATTAGTAGCCAATTGATTAGCAAACTGCCCTTTTTCTCAGCCAAATCTGAATTATTTTAGCCTATGTTTTACAATGCCTACAATCCATCACCACCAGGTAACCCCTTGAACTGAACGGTACGTACCAGATACAAGATTCTGTAGCAACATCTTCCAGTCAAATTAGTTTCAAAATAGCTGGCCGAGATTGGTGCTTTTGATCCGAGATATTAGGATTTCAGAGTATATTTGGTTACAATAAAACCATAATGTAAGAACTAGTTACTTAAATATTTATTTTGTTCTTCAAATTTAATTGTAATGATTCTCTACTCGGGAATTTGGTGTAATATGATATTAATCATTAGCCAAATATTTAGCCAATCCTGCTTTCTATTAACCATATCTCAATTTTACTAGCATTTGTGTAATTGGCGAATGGGTAGGTTGGCCCCTGATTCTTCTTACATGCCATTGACTGCACTTGACTCTCATCTAATAATATTGCAAATAAACATGATATGCACACATATGCTTAACAACTCTTACGTTAGCAAGTAAAATGGTAACAATAATGTAATTATGAACATATTTAAGAGCAATTCAATAGAGGGATCCATTTCTAGCTATGCCGCGCCCATTTTTAACTAAGCTCCGCCCACCTTTTGTGAACGTGTGAAACATCAATGAATCCATGCATTCTCTGAATCTCAATTTCCAGAAACCGATACACGTAAGCTGTTGCATATTTTGAAACTAATTAGGGTGTCATTTCTTTAAAACAATCAAACAGAGGTAAATACGATAACATATGTCTCAATTCTAAAAGGAAGATAATATAAATTCACCTTTCCAGAGTATCCATCTATCATCTGACCGCGTATGACGTCATAATCAGCTCAGCGCGTGTATGATGACGTCACACTCATTACGTCACAAAGGGTTCCGTATAGACCGTCATCAAATCTCAAATACTCCAACAGGTTGTATGAATTGTATGTCTTTGTAATTCTTTGCTATTTAAGAAACATGCTGTTGAATATTTCGAAACTAATTTGATTGGGCTCTGTTGCTGCCTTAGGCAGCAACAGCACCTACTCAAATTAGTTTCAAAATATTCAACAGCTTACTTGTGTGGTTTTTTTTAATTGATAGTCATGGTGTTCAAAGATCGATCGATCCCAACACAAGTGAGGTGTGGGTGGAGATTAGTTAGAGATGGGCGGGGCATAGCTAAAACCGGAAAAGTCCATTATATACACAGTAGGAAACAGTCAGCAGAATCTTAAGAAAAGTATTCCTTGAATGAATCCAGTTTTATCTATGCCACGCCCATTCCTAGCCAAGCTCCGTTGACGTTTTGCCCGTATTGGGATTGATCGACCCCCGAACTCGTTCAACCTCAATTTCCAGAAAACTATACATGTAAGCTGTTTTATATTTTGAAACTAATTTGACAGAGTGCTGTTGCTGCTTATGGCAGAATGCTTATTAAATGGGGAAGACATACAATTCGTACAACCGTATTACGGACTTAGATACGTCATTCATGACGTAATGGATTGTGACCTCAACCCACATGTGACGTAATTCATTATGACGTTATGACTGACAGATTGGATTCCTCTATGGACAGACCTTGTTACTAAGTAAGAATATCCAACAGCTAAAGTGTACCTGCATGTGTGAATAAATGGATCCATTTCGAGCTATGACCGGCCCACTTCTTGCTAACCTCCGCCCACTGAGGTACGCGTGTCGGAATTGATTTAGATACGGTACTTTGAACCTTGAATCCCAATTTCAACGTAACTATACGTCTACGCTGTTAAATATTTTGAAAGTAATTTGACTAGGTGTTGTTTCTGTCTATGACCGCTGTTGCCCAGTCAAACTTTCTCTTTGCATATTTACCAACATATATGCGACCACAAGACTACGAAGCACGTGCCTTAGGGATCTGACATCCTATGAGAGACGTTTTCCTGAGAATGATTGACAGCTTTATAAAACATGGTACTAACACCAATTCTTACACACCTGTCAACAACGTGATTTATCATAATAGTGATTGTCAATCTACATGGCCACGATTACGCTTCGTGCATTAAAACACGATTCAAAGGTAGTAAATACCCTTAAGACTAACATTATTACCCGCGTCGCTAGACGCAACGGTATATGCGAGCATAGCTTGCTTGTTGTTGTTGTTGTTGTTGTTGTTGTTGTTGTTATTGTTGTTGTTGTTGTTGGGGTTGTTGTTGTTGTTGTTAAGACATTTTTTTAATAACTCAGGTTCTACTGGAGGGACCAATTCCATATTTGGAGAAAAGTATGCCCGTGGGGTCCCAAGCACATATATGCCAATTTTGGGTCTAAAACGCAACAACAACATCTTTTAGCAACAGCTTAAAGAATTGACATGTTACGCATTCTTCAATAAATCTGGTTCTACTGGGGCAATTTTCTCCAGACGTGAGTGGAAGCTTGCCTATGCGGCCCCGAGCACGTATGCTAATTTGGTGGCCAGGAGATAAAGCGCAACAGCAAGAGCTTTCAGCAACATTGTTTTCAAAATAGACATTTTGGAAGCACAGGCCCCTATTTCAATAACTCTAATGGGGCGACCTTGACCGAACTTGGGTTGGTGTGTATATGTTGGGTTCCGAAGACGTATGCCAATTTTACGGTAAAAAATTAAAACGCAACCAGCAATAGCTTTCAGCAACATTGTTTCAAAAATAGACACGTTTTGACCGTACGTGGCCCGACTGAATAATATATCAAGTTCTCAAAGAAGCGGGTATTAGACAAATTTGTCGTTATTTATTTTGACGGGCTTTTGCACCTAAATGTGCTTCATTAGATCTGATGAAGCACATTTAAGTCAGTCTTAAACGGTACTATTTCTGAATCGTGTTTTTATTGTCTATGCAGACTCACACGATTACATAACTTATCTACAAATACATTGTAGAGATGAAACATATCATATCTGGTCTTACTCGACCTAGACTATGTAAGATTAAGAATATTACAACAGAAAATTCTGATATATATATATATATATATATATATATATATATATATATATATCTATCCATCTATATATATATCTATATATCTATCTATATCTATATACATTTGTTGTTCATCAGATGTTTCTGATTTTCTATCCGTGTTTCATCCACTGAAAAAATTACTAGTACATATTTATTTTATTTCTTGACCGCTGATAATGGACACTGATAGTGGACGTCACAGTGACGCTAATGATGAGGCATGCTTATATATTGAAACATGTCTTAAGTGGCTACCTTTTAGACCCCACACAATTAATTAATAATACATCGTGGTCTTCTTAAAACAATCGCTTGCAGTAAGATATGGCGTTTTGTTTTAAAAGCTGTCTTTAGAACAGGTGGTTTTCTGCTATCTGTCTTAAGGAAACGTTGTCTTATGTCTTCAAAACCTGGCGATATGATCATCTTAGACCGGCTGAATAATTCGTAATGCTCAGAGCAATTATTAGTGTAGGAAATATTACGACGAATGCATGGAAAATTAACTAAATTTAAGACTGTGTTGGTATTATACATGCCACATATGTGTGTATACAACAGATAGCACCATCGTCCTATTTCACGGACCTCGTCCTCCCGATCCGCTCCTGTATCGAGAACCATGCACATGCTTGCAGACATTTGAGGTAAATGAGCTGGGCTCAGTCAACCGCCCATGAAACCTCGTACTAACATATGCCCACTCACATAGCTCCGCATTACGTGCACAGTTGAAATCTGATTGGCTGGCTGGAAACCGCTTATTCCACATTGATTGGCTCTGCAATGTTACGTGACATAGCGAGAGATCACAGGACTGCGAGTACGGCCACGTACAGCGCAGCCATGTGAGTAGGCGTATGTTAGTAAGATGGGCAAGCACATGGAAAACACTTGACGATTACGTTCACCGGCGGTCAAAAGATGTGTGTTCTTTATAGACAGGTGCCTTTAAGACAATCAAGATCTTAAAGCCACCATGCCCTAGCTGAAAAGACGAGGGAGTGATCGGATTTGTCACTCAAGTATCTGACGGCATAATCAAATACACCACTGTTAGATGACGTCAAAATCAAAATAACGTAGCTCCGTCATGACAGTCGAAAATCCGTCAGAAGAGCGTACGAATTATATGTCTGTGATGAATTAAAAATCTAATAAACATTCGGTTGGATGTTCCAACACGTGTACAAAGTGGGTGGAGCTTAGCTGGAAATGGGCGTGGCATAGCTAGAAATGGATCTCTACGTTCTTATGAAAACTGATGTGCATTGGGTGACAATTTGTTTTTGGTGACAACTTCCTTTGTTTATGGTCCTGTAAGGTGGTTCATTAAGAGTTACCATGTAGTTCTATCCAGTATCTACTTAGCACCTCGATGAGACCTGACTAATTACGCCATGTCCGTCCCATTAGCTGGACATACCAATCACGCGTTCCCCTTGGAGGTGGTCACTAATTAAGGAAATTGTAGCCCCGATGGTGGGCATAACTGCCATTAGTCTCGCTGTCGGTTCTGTCCTGAGGATAATCATTAATGGCAGTCTAAGGCACCACCTCGTTATAAAATACATAACGCTAACAGGTGTGAGATTTATAATGAACATGTAATTACAGGTAGGCATATATAGGCAAATGATGCACGCATCCGTTGACGAAAGCTTTCCCTCCATTTACGAGAGTTATATTTATACATTGTTAGATGTAAATTCAAACTCTTGACATTATTGACACGTTCAACCAAAGTCAACAGAATGGTTGATAACATTCGTTTGATGCTGCGATATGTGCATGATCATGCACATATTTCACTGGATAATAAAAGTTTGAACATATTATACACTCCCCCTGTAATTCAATGTTCCCAAAACTAACCCCCTCCCATTTCATCCAGATGGACGGTAATTCAATGTTCCCAATGCTAACCCCCTGTCATTTCATCCAGATGGACAGTAAGTCAATGTTCCCAATGCTAACCACCTCCCATTTCATCCAGATGGACAGTAAGTCAATGTTCGCAATGCTACCCCCTCCCCTTTCATCCATATGGACAGTAAGTCAATGTTCCCAATACTAACCCCTCCACTTTCATCCAGATGGACAGTAAGTCAATATTCCATATGATAACCCACCCCTTTCATTCAGATGGACGGTAAGTCAATGCTCACAATGTTAACCCCCTCCCCATTTCATCCAGATGGACGGTAAGTCAATCTTCCCAATGCTAACCTCCTCCCCTTTCATTCAGATGGACAGTAAGCCAATGTTCCCAATGCTAACCCCTTCCCCTTTCATCCAGATGGACGGTAAGTCAATGTTCCCAATGTTACCACCTCCCATTTTATCAAGATTTACAGTAAGTCAATATTCCCGGCCAATGCGAACCCCTCCCATTTCATCCAGATGGACAGTAAGCCAATATTCCCAATGCTAACCCCTTCTCCTTTCATCCAGATGGACGGTAAGTCAATGTTCCCAATGTTATCCCTCCCATTTCATCCAGATGGACAGTAAGCCAATATTCCCGTTTTAACTGACGAAATACTTATTTTCGCAAATTAGCAGAGTATGCTACTAGTGACAGCTTTAACCGAGACTGTTTCCGGTGTCAAATCCTCTGTAAATTGAATGATGATGGCTGAGTGTGTCAAATATTGACCGACCGACCGACAAACTGACCAACTGACTGACCGACCGACCGACCGACCGACCGACCGACCGACTGAGTGAGTGAGTACCTA
>JAVVLW010000808.1:75000-97500 GCA_034401795.1 Chaetoderma sp. LZ-2023a
GTCATCGTCATCGTCATCGTCATCATCATCATCATCATCATCATCATCATCATCATCATCATCATCATCATCAGCAGCAGCAGCAGCAGCGAATACTTATTCATAGTTATCCAAATAAAATAATAGTCATAGATATATTAATACCATCCTTTAATCTTTAATGCTTTGTGTAGTCTGCGCTAATTAATCTTACAAAATGGAGCAAATGGGTTGTTAATGAAAGATGTAAAATTTACAATATACCCTATCGTGTAGCGGAAATCTAGTTTCTACAACACGTTGAATGTAAACACATCATTGCCGCTTGATCAATCTTCATTAAATAGGCATTGTCAAAATGGTCTTGCATGCACACGCAATGAATTGGTGGCGGTGTTATCGCAGCTATTTGGTAGGGTGTGGTGGGGGTCTTCATCCAAATCCCTGAAAAATACGTCGTGTGTGCGTGCGTATACGGTAGTGATGTGTTACTGTGTCAATCGAATAACCAATTTGCACCGTTTGTAAACAGGCGATTATCGTTTTTAAATAATGCAAACCCATATGCGAATTTGTTATCGGTGTGCAAGTGCCAATATTAAACTCGCGCCAACAGGCAATAGGATATTAAAAACCGTTTGAAACAAAATAACCTAAAACTATATTTCACGTTTTCAGCGATGATACGAACGGGTCAATAGCAAAATGTGCTGTACGCCGTCTTCAAACAGTCGTGCATATAACAAATTGGCTTATTGGTCCGCACCATCTACAAACAAGCCAAATTGGTACATGTATCCTTGACTATTTGCTTCATATTTGATATAAGCTTAACTGAAAACATGTAGACATAAATGCACAGCGCAAGCCATTTCACATGCTTTTCTGACCGTCATCGAAATATAGCTTGTCGCGAAACTGACATCTGTATGACACTAGACAATGGTATAATGGAAAACTATGGTTAAGCTTAACCTCAGGTTAACTAACTTAGGTTTAATTAAACTGACTTTCAAGCATACAGATTTTGCTAAGCTACAAACAGTGGTTTTATTCAACTAAGTTTAGCTTAAACTAGTGTAAAGTTACACGCCCTTTATGCATACGGTCAAAATACAGTAAAGAATTAGTCAGTTAAATTGCACAAGTCCAAAGTACGCTGCGCTATATATTACATGTATCTAATAATGTTGCTTGACGAACACGCATGTTTCTAGACCTACTAAACTATTTAAAATCAAGCATGATTCTAACATCGAGTTATGGATAATAATATATGCGCATGCCTTGTTGGTTGCTATTTAATTTAGCAACAGAATCAGGAGACAAGTAGCTGGCATGGAAGCGGCAACTTATAGTCGAGGAAAAGCCAACTCAAACGACTATTAATTTCAACAGCAACTATCATCAATTTCAACTAGTATAACTTATATATTTAAATGGAACGGGGATTTCTGTCTCTCTGTACACCATCCATCCATCCACTCATCCATCCTATTTGTTTATTCTCAAAATAAGCGATTATACAACAATGTTTCCATAGTAAAATCATACAGCATTAAATGCGCTATCGCGCCATCATTTTAAAATGACTCAGTCAGTGACATCTAAGACATCTAACATTCCCTGTGTAAAGCGGCCATAATACGTGTCTCTATGGAGAATATTATTATTATTATTATTATTATTATTATTATTATTATTATTAGGTCAATCCTATATAAAATTAGAAAGATTTGTAGTGACGACATGATGACGATGACAGTATTGAATATTCATATCCGAAATAACATCACAAATGTTAGGGTCAATTACAGGCAGGACACGGTCAAGAGATTAATGTAAATAATAGTCGGGTTACGATGATCGTCACTGCATGAATAACGTCTGTAATAAAACTAGTGTCCAGGCCCGCAGTACATATTACCCATACACGCATGCAAACACACAACAACTGTCCAGGTACCGCAGTAAATATTACCCATACCCGCACGCAAACACACAGCCACTGTCCAGGCACTACAGTACATATTACCCAAACCACACGCAAACACAACCACGGTCCAGGCACCACAGTAAGTATTGCCCATACCCGCACGCAAACACACAACCACTGTTCAGGCACCACAGTAAATATTACACATACCAACACTTAAATACCCAACCACTGTCCAGGCTCCACAGTAAATATTACCCATACCAGCTAACAAACACACAACCACTGTCCAGGCACCACAGTAAATATTACACATACCAACACGCAAACACACAACCACGGTCCAGGCACCACAGTAAATATTACACATACCAACACGCAAACACACAACCACGGTCCAGGCACCACAGTAAATATTACACATACCAACACGCAAACACACAACCACGGTCCAGGCACCACAGTAAATATTACACATACCAACACGCAAACACACAACCACGGTCCAGACACCACAGTATGTATTACCCATACCCGCATGCAAACACACAACCACTGTCCAGGTACCGCAGTAAATATTACCCATACCCGCACGCAAACACACAGCCACTGTCCAGGCACTACAGTACATATTACCCAAACCCACACGCAAACACACAACCACTGTCCAGGTACCGCAGTAAATATTACCCAATCCACACGCAAACACGCAACCACAGTCCAAGCTCCACAGTAAATATTACCCATACCCACACGCAAACACACAACCACTTTCCAGGACCCACAGTAAATATTACCCATACGCACACGCAAACACACAACCACTGTCCAGGCACCACAGTACATCTTGCCCATACCCACACGCAAACACACAACCACTGTCCATACACCACAGTAAATCCTGCCCATAACCACACGCAAACACACAACCACTGTCCAGACACCACAGTAAATCTTGCCCATACCCACACGCAAACACACAACCACTGTCCAGACACCACAGTAAATCTTGCCCATACCCACACGCAAACACACAACCACTGTCCAGACACCACAGTAAATCCTGCCCATACCCACACGCAAACACACAACCACTGTCCAGGCACCACAGTAAATATTGCCCATACCCACATGCAAACACACAACCACTGTCCAGACACCACAGTAAATCCTGCCCATAACCACACGCAAACACACAACCACTGTCCAGGCACCACAGTAAATATTGCCCATACCCACACGCAAACACACAACCACTGTCCAGACACCACAGTAAATCTTGCCCATACCCACACGCAAACACACAGCCACTGTCCAGATACCACAGTAAATCCTGCCCATACCCACACGCAAACACACAACCACTGTCCAGGCACCACAGTAAATATTACCCATACGCACACGCAAACACACAACCACTGTCCAGGCACCACAGTACATCTTGCCCATACCCACACGAAAACACACAACAACTGTCCAGACACCACAGTAAATCCTGCCCATAACCACACGCAAACACACAACCACTGTCCAGGCACCACAGTAAATATTGCCCATACCCACACGCAAACACACAACCACTGTCCAGACACCACAGTAAATATTGCCCATACCCACACGCAAACACACAACCACTGTCCAGACACCACAGTAAATCCTGCCCATACCCACACGCAAACACACAACCACTGTCCAGGCACCACAGTAAATATTACCCATACCCACACGCAAACACGCAACCACTGTCCAGGATCCACAGTAAATATTACCCATACCCACACGCAAACACACAACCACTGTCCAGACACCACAGTAAATATTGCCCATACACACACGCAAACACACAACCACTGTCCAGGTACCACAGTAAATATTACCCATACCCACACGCAAACACACAACCACTGTCCAGACACCACAGTAAATATTGCCCATACCCACACGCAAACACACAACCACTGTCCAGGCACCACAGTAAATATTACCCATACCCACACGCAAACACACAACCACTGTCCAGACACCACAGTAAATCCTGCCCATACCCACACGCAAACACACAACCACTGTCCAGGCACCACAGTAAATATTACCCATACTCACACGCAAACACGCAACCACTGTCCAGGATCCACAGTAAATATTACCCATACCCACACGCAAACACACAACCACTGTCCAGACACCACAGTAAATCCTGCCCATACCCACACGCAAACGCACAACCACTGTCCAGGCACCACAGTAAATATTACCCATACCCACACGCAAACACTGTCCAGGATCCACAGTAAATATTACCCATACCCACACGCAAACACACAACCACTGTCCAGACACCACAGTAAATATTGCCCATACCCACACGCAAACACACAACCACTGTCCAGACACCACAGTAAATATTGCCCATACCCACACGCAAACACACAACCACTGTAAAAATACCACAAAAACACCATGCCTCATTAAGACAGATAGTCTTATCTGACATAGTAAAGTGCTTTTTTGGGCCGAAAGAGTCGTAAGACCACCCACGTTAAAGAAATGACTTCTTGTCGCCCTCAAAACCACTCTACTAAAGCAAATAATGACTTTGCTTAAGCGATCATATCTCTTTAGTGACCATCTTTATATCCTACTGTACATTATAGACACGTTTTACTGTATTCATCTACACGACAGTTGAGAATACTATATCACCTGCCTTAAAAAGCCATCATCTTGTGGCCGCTAAAGCATTTTACTGCGTTTAGTGACTCGTATTAAGTGACTGTATGTCTTTAATAACCACTCTTCGATGGTCCAAAGAGTGTCCGTTATAGACAGGCTTGACTCTATTTGACAATTATTGGGTGACTCTGTGTACATGTAGATGCAGCAAGGGCGTGGGCTATGCTAATGTGTGTGTGTGTGTGTGCGCGCGCGTGCGTGCGTGCGCGCGTGTGCGTGTGCGTGTGCGTGTGCGTGTGCGTGTGCGTGTGCGTGCGCGTGCGTGTGCGCGTGCGTGTGTGTGCGTGCGTGCGTGTGTGCGTGTGTGCGTGTGTGTGCGTGTGCGTGTGCGTGTGCGTGTGCGTGTGCGTGTGCGTGTGCGTGTGCGTGTGCGTGTGCGTGTGCGTGTGCGTGTGCGTGTGCGCGCGTGCGTTTGTGTGTGTATGCGCGCGCGCGTGCAGTGCTGTTGTGGGTTTAATATGTTTTAGACAGAAAAATTAATTAAAAGTTTCTTGGAAAAGTAATCAATTATAATTATCAATTCATTTTCCTTGCAGCAACGAATTCTTTTACAAAATATTTAGGCAATCTGCTAGTTTATATTTTAAAAAAGAATTCCAACCAGTCAAATTAATTTCAAAATATTCAATAACATTTGTTGCGCTGAGTTTGAGACACTGTGATTTCAGAATTCAAGGGTTAGTTATAATTAATAAATTACGTATTTAACTTTGCTAAGCGAACTCCCTGGACTGACATTTAAAAACACTTACCAGTCAACCCATGGCAAACAAGCAGAGACGTCCAAATTATGTATATTCTTTAATATTGGGGATTACTTATTAGTCAGGGAGCCAAAGACAAAAAAATGTCCTCTCTGATATAAAATTTCTGACTTTGGTTCTGAGTAGAAGAACATCTTGGAGATTAGGGAACCAATGTTGGACAAATTGATTCTCTCGCACAACATCGTGGCGGCGATTTTAAGGACACTACCCTAAAGATAAAATTTAACATTTTCGAGCATATATGAAAACCGTTTGACGAAAAAGAACAAGGCATTTACTCTGTTTGCGATACATAAACTATATTTCGGATTCAATATCAACTTTAAAGAAACATTACCAGTTCCACAAATGAAGAAGTTGAGAATAATAAATAACAAACATCCATTTTCGTCTCGCCTGCGAAGCCTTTCTGTCGACGGTCTCAACAATATTAAGGTTTTGCGTTTATCAAACCGTCTCAGCTTATATTTCAATATAAATTAATCCTATTGCAACTAAACTTGGCTATGTGGTTGCCTATACTGATCGAAAGCAGCATAATGATACTGAGGTTGCACGGTCAAAGTCACTGTGACCTTGATACAAAACTCTGTTCTTTCAACGTTAGGTTTTTGCAAAACTTCTTGGCTTATCTTTCAGGATTGGTTGATCCTATGGGAACTAAAACGGATACACTGTTACCTATAATGTTAGGAAACACAGTCACAAGTCACACGTCAATGGTCAAGGTCATTCTGCCTCTACAAAGCCTTGTTACTTTTCAAGGTAAGTTTTTTTTGCCCAAAAAATCTTATTGCGTATGACAAGATGATACAGGATGGTGACATGGAGGTCATTCAAATGTTTGCTTTTCAACCTTAAGTTTTTCTATTCAGCAAATCATTTATATTTCATGATTGGTTAATTCTATTGGAACCAAATTGAATACATGGCCGCCTATAAGGTTAGGTCGCAGCATGAGGACAAGGACGACACAAGGTCAAAGGTCAATGCGCTTGTAGCAAACAGGAGATATTTAGTACCGCGGAATTTTTGTTGGTTTATGGAGTATCTGATTTCCAACCTGAGTAGCCCTGAATTACCCAATGTATGCTAAGCTGCACCTAATGCATGAAAATGTTGTTTATTATATGTAATTAATATCGAGCATTATCAGATAAGCAATACTTAGGATTCATCTTAAACAAAATGAGCAATAATTCCGGTATTATAAGCGAATATAAATATATACCGTAAATAATATGAATCATGAACAATTATGTTCAGTCACTTATACGCTCTTTACATACATATTGTGGATACATGTCTGAGGAGATATAATTATCCTTAATACTAAAATTTAAAAGAATAAGAAATTAATCCTTTGATGGTTGGTAAAGACGATCACAGTTTTTTGTGCCTAACTAATGCCATTATTCAGGTCAAGAGATGCATAATTCTTAACAATTTGCCATGCGAGATATGGAGCCAAACATTCTAATAATAAATTTGCAAAAATAGTTTTCCTCTTGGCCTGCGAATGGGCATTTCTCAAGACCGTGGTAGACTTGTCCATTAACGGATTACTCACTAGTTTATAAAATTGTCGATACTTGGTAGGCCTGTGACAATATTATATTAAATAACTGTTTATGCAGATATATACCTTAAACATAAAATAAGACTATTTTGAATGGATTTTTAATGGCATTGTTTGGTGGTAAATAAAGAAAGGTTATTGCGTATAGGAATTATAAAGCAATTACCAATTAGTGTAACAAAATCTAAGAACACATTTAGCATACTTAGCAACACATTTTAAATCAAAAAATCAATATTCATTTTCTCATGATGAATCTTAAACAGACATAAGTCTGGCACATTTTTCCAATGTTCCGCGATAGGTACGCACTACAGATCACGGAAGAGATGCTGCTGAACAAAGGCAGCCTTGCAGATTTAGATTTCTTACACTTATAGCCACCAGGTAAGTTGATACTAGGCTTTGCTGGAAAGGAAAGTTTATCAGCTATTGTCTTGCGACCCAATTTTGTTGGCTAGTTCAATTGAGCTCAATATGTACAAGGCTCTTTGATACAAGGCTGGCAATAAATGAAATTGAAATGCATCTTCATTTGGCGGCAGTATCTTTAACTCAATAATGGACCCGAGGAAGCCATCATCATCATCCTTAAATCTGATTTGGTTGTTGCAAATATATGCCGACGAAGTATGTTCAGGCAACCAGTACGACTTCGACTATAGAGATTGGAAATGCATTCCTTAGCTTAATTTGTTAGTGTTGCTGTCTCTGTCCTGGTACTGTCATTGCCAAATACTGCAAATTGAGCCACCTATTCTACAATACTTAGGACAACATTTGTTGCTCTCCGTTTACCCCGCTTCCCTCCCTTCCTCCCTCCATCATGTGAATACTCTGTATTCGTGTATGTATGGTGATGATGATGTTGATGTGGTTATACATTCCCCCTCTCTCTCTCTCCCTCTCTCTCTCCCTCTCTCCCCCTCTCTCTCTCCCTCTCTCTCTCCCTCTCCCCCCTCTCTCTCTCCCTCTATCTCCCTCTCCCTCCCCCCTCCCCCTCCTCTCTCTCTCTCTCTCTCTCTCTCTCTCTCTCTCTCTCTCTCGCTCCCTTGTTGTTAGGTTTGCCTTTATCTGTCTGCAGTATGATCTGGCTATCTGAGAGTTGAGTTTCGGTTTGTCCATTGGAGGTTCTGATGCTGACCAGATTTTAAATGTAAGGGAGATTGCAACCCACGTGGTGTGAGAGTGGATTATTGCAACCCCCCCCCCCCCCCATATATACAGACAGGTATTTTAGAGAATGGAATTGACATGGTACAAAATGAACTGGAAAACAGTTCAACTGACGATGATAGGTCGAATGAAGGTGATAAATCAGACTCTGATAGTGACAATGAGTAATTAAAAGATGATATGTTCGAATGCAATTAGCAGATATCTTGTCTAGTATTTAGTGGTCACAAATACAAACGATACGATTTGTGATTTTCACTCTAATTGATTGAAACACATGGTTATATTCGTTTAATTTTTCCATGCAAAGGTTGACATTCTGATAGTTGACATAGTACTACCACGGTCCTAACAAACAAAAGAACATTGTCCTTTAAGATGTCTCAGATGGTAGTTGTCATTCACTTCCTTAGCTATAAACACCAATATATTGTTTTGAACATTTGTCCATAACAACTATGCACGGTTGTCCAATTTTAAGACTTGGATAAAATTGGTTGACTGCTGGTGATCCAATTATTCAATGATTTGTGTGTAACACGTATGTAATTGTAGAGCCCACAACAAGAGATATCCCATCATTACTCTAGGTCATGTAATAACATGCACATTGCACCTTTGGATTTGTCACATGAAGTCTACAAGAGGTTGACATCAAAATAGGTTTTATTATCACATTGTCTGTCACAACAAACCAAATTTGTCCGATTTTAAGAACAAACCAAATTTGTAACCATTTGACCTCTGGTGACCTAATTGTTCAACTGATTTGCATATAACATGTGTGACATATTAGATGCCACTATGAGGTACTTTTGACTGCGTTGTTATTATGCTCGGTTACGTAGATGTCATGTTATGTTCGTTTCATTTTTAGTACTCCAAAATTGTATTTTCCCGTTATTTAGAAAATGGACATTCTGTCAATTGTCATAGTAACAAGATTTCATGCAATACACGAACATCGACCTATTAGATTTGTCAGACTTTGTCTAATACTCATTTTTGAAGATGTTAACATTAAAATATTATTTTATTAACAATTTGTCAATCAAAACAATGTATAGTTGTCCAATTTTAGCAGTGGTCAAAATTTATGAGCTTTTGACCTCTGATGACCTAATCAGTTAACTAATTTTCATATAACGTATATGAAATGGTAGATGACTATAAACCCCACAATTTGAGAGGTCATTTGCTAATCTACTCTGAGTGTACTGAAAGATATCCCCATTTCTGTTACCTATACCCCTTAATATAGTCGATCTCGCTGTATATATACGATCCTGATAAAATCCCAATGATTTACTCGTGCAAGACTATTATGACATCCAACATACTTATTATACTTGGATATGTCCTCTAAGATCGTATCATATCAAATGACAACTCTGTAATGACTAATTTTCTGATCGGCAATAAAGCACATGTATATCTTCAGATGGTAATGACTAGATTTAACACGCTTCAAAACAATTGCAACGGAACTGTAGGAGGAGTTGCGTTGACAAGAATGGACCGACAGACGAACATACATATGGGACAGACGTATGGACGTACCAGTATATGGATAACACAAGCACATATTCATGTCATAATGATAACACTTACCAAGTTTCAAAAGAATCGCGGCTAAACTGTAAGAGGAGTTGCGTTGACAAGAAATTTAACGTCAGCGATGGACGGACAGACCGACGGGCATACATACATTTTGGACGGACGAATGAACATACAGGTATACGGATAGCACATGCACATCTTCATGTGGCACCGATAAGACGTACCATGTTTCAAAAGAATCGCAGCTAAACTGTAGGAGGAGTTACGTTGACACGAAATGATTGGCAATGCTGTGTATGTATCAGCTTTAAGATATTTATAGGGGGATAACTCTGTAATGAACACGTTTTTGGCCGCGAAAAAAGCACATGCACATCTGTACATGATACTGATAACGTGGACGAAATTGTAAGTTAATCCACTAAGACCTCTATGAGGAGTTGCGTTGACAAGACGGGGACAGACGGATGGACAGGCTGACGGGCGGACGGATGGACAGACTAACAAACGGGCGGACGAACAGACGGACGGACGGACATGCTGATTGCTATATCCCACCCCGTTTTCCAGACCGGGGAGTGGGGTGTGGGGTGTGGGCATTTTCTTAAACTCCTAAATGTGGAGGGGACATTACATATCTTATTCCTCCATCACGAAAAGTGATCGGGGTGGAGTCAGGGTGGATGGGTGGGGGGGGGGGGGCAATGACGCCCATGCTTTTAAAAAACCTTTTGCAAGATTTCGTACGCATATTTAAGCATCATTATGCCATTTTATGTACAAAAGCGTACAAAAGTGTATAAAATCAATAAAGGCACTATTAGTAGACGCTATGCAATTGAATCTTGTTATCGCGATAATGTACAAGACTAATGATCACATACCCCCTGATGTTTGTCGGTTTATATGGCCTGACATTCCACCCGCGGACTGGCAGCTTTTACAGCAAGTACAGATAATTAGCCTCATCTGCGCGGAGATGACAAATACAGTTTCTTGCGAGCTGTACGAATGAAATCGCCCTGAGCATAATCACGTTGGCATAGCGAGCAAAATAATTCAATTCTGTATATATTTCGCTAATTTCATATAATATCGAAAATGGCTGGAATATATAACCGAATAAGAGCATATAAGCGGTTTCAAAAGGCTACAGGAATCCGAGTTAATGGACTGAATGCGACCGACTTTAACCATTGTCTGTCAGTAAGATACTCGTGTACACTGTTCTATCGGTAAAACACTGCTCGATATTAAAACACATATTTGACTGAAAGATGTTGTTGATAGTTCAGCAAAATTCTTCAATCAATCTGTTTTCCAATTATTTACCAGTTTCACATTTAGCTGCCCCGAATCAGGTTTCTCGGACCTTAAGGAAATATCTTAAAAACGAGTACCTTCCCTATCAGTTATCCGCTTAGCTATAGACCTCATATACAGGCGCAGAAATATAATATTATATATATATTTTTTATATATATATATATATTTATTTATTTTTTTATTTATATATATATATATATATATATATATATATATATATATATATATATATATATATATATATATATATATATATATATATATATATATATATATATATATATATATATAATATTTCTGCGCCTGTATATGAGGTATATAGCTTAGCGGATAACTGATAGGGAAGGTACTCGTTTTTAAGATATTTCCTTAAGGTCCGAGAAACCTTATATATATTTAGAGAAACGTTATGCTTTATTAATTCGAACGCCGATGTATGTAGCAGAACCAACATTCCTCTAAATCAGCGATGCAGTGGTTGATAAATAATGACATATATCTACAATGCATATTTGAATTGCAAACAATTCGAATCCTGAAAACAGAATGTTTATTAAATGTACATTTACCGACGTTAATAATCATAAACTTCATTCATTTTTGTGATGGACTTTTCAACTTCGTGACGGACATACGCCATTTTGATTGTGACGTCAGATAACAACTGAGAGATTTTGATTATGACATCAGATAACGAGTAAGGCATTTTGATTATGATACTTGAGAGACAGATTGGACACCTCCATTGCTCCTACGCGCAGAAATCAACGATTACCACACGCTGGTTGATATACTAGGACAGCTCGTCACAACCCAAGACGCGTATAAATATGCGGAGATATGTGATGATGATATACTGTGCTTTGCAGCTTGAAAACATTCGCCAGCTGCAACCAGTCCTTCTTCTTTGGCCACTGTTTATTATCCCCGGCGAAGGTCCTTAGCTCCCTAAGGTTCTTCTTGGTCGTCATTGTACTTTTGTACCGATTAGTTGTCTTATGTACCAGGATCAGTCATTTGGCTGTGGAGATACCACATACGCTTATTTTGTATTTTGTAGTTACGGTATTACTTTATTGAAACAAAATTTACGCTGGGACACTGACTATGATTCGTTTGCACAGTTGATCACAATGCACAGTTTGATATTCACGTCGTGAAATGGGACCAACTATCCAAAACTACAAGTGACCGTTCCAAACGCCAAACCACAACTGACACCCGTCCCATGTTCTCTTACAAACATGTGACGTCATTTCCATAGTCACAAGCCGGGGTGACAAACTGTCTCATATGATCCGTGACAGCACATTCAGTATCGTATACAGAGTATACATATTGATAAATTAAGGACAACATTATAAGCGTGGGCACTAAATCTTAGATACTCCTCTTTCCTATATATAAGTCTAGTGTGTAAGGCTAGTGTGAATATACTACTTAGTAGAGTGTATATGTCAATGACGGTGTGTGTCATTGTTGATGTTTATATGTGAGTTCACTCATGTGGTTATCCATGACCGTGGCTTCTTCATTTGGTAGGGTTCACTGTGTCTAAATATTTTCTTTCGTTCAGAATTTTTGGGGATTTGCTAAACTACATATCTTTGTAAAACTTAGTATGTGCTGAATATAAAACAAATGTTTGCATTTGCACCACGGTCTTCAAGGCGGCCATCTTGCATTTCAAAATGGCCACCATCCAGATCTGCCGAAACCCGATATATCTGCTTGCAAATGGCCCGGATACATAATTTTGATGTCTATATCTATATCTTCTGGTTCAATGAATGCATTGGTTACATTTATAATAAGCTTAAGGTAGCAGAAATACTATTTTGGCAGATGATTTCCAATTTAATATGTAATTCACAGACATCATCACCAAAATTATGCACCATTTTAAATCAATATCATGTTGTCTACGTAGGAACATCGTCATCGTCTTCACTCGATACATAGACTTCAAGAATTGAGTCGTTGTCATTTCACATCCTATTCTGCATTGGCACAGTTTTCTACATGGAAAGTCTTTGGATTTGTATGAGCACCGATTGGAGAAACAATTCAATTTACATTGGCACCTAACAATCTCAATGATAGCCTTTGAAGCTGACGAAACATCCGTTGGTTTTGCCTTTAATTGGCCACCTGTAGCCCTGTAGTGTCCATTCTGTAGAGGATCCAAAAACTTCGGATGTGAAATGCCTGCCTCTCCCTGACATGTACTCTAAGTATGTGCTGCTTCAAAGCACCAATAGTAGGTCGTGGTTTTTCTCTATCAGTAATCTGCTTACAGAATACATGCCACCGTAAATTCGAGATATTATCGATACTGATAGCGTTAGGACAGTATGCAGCACACACACACTTTGCCAGAGTGGATATAGCTCATCTGTCACGTCAGTTTCTCTCGGCAAGTTCTGCAGCGCTTCAGTGACATCACGATCTGTTTTTAAGAAGGGCGTTAACAATGTTGATTTATCTATTCTAGAGAACCTACCAATCTTGTCTTCTCCAGAAAAGTCATGCGAGGCGTGTAATGCTATCGTTTTCTCCTTGCCTAGAGCTTTCCAAAAGGGTACCGGAAACCATTGAGATACACGTCTTCTTAGTAGGCTGTTATAACATACTATTGCAAGAAGAAATCAGTGTCCAGATAGGAAATCATCAACTCTGCTGTATCGAGATCTCGCAGTGCTGCATATATGGCATGCTAGATCAATAACATATCAGCTTCCTCGTGATTGGTGTTCTCAAACTGCAGACTTCGAACACGTATAGTGTGGCCTGATGCTGATGCTATAAACAACTTAGACGAGCCTTTGTTGTACTCAATAGTCCTCCATGCCAGCCAGATATTGTGTAAGATCAGCCTTTGTTTGATCATGAGACAAAAATCTAGTCATATGCCTAATACTATTATCATCGTTGCCGTGATATCTAATTGGGCCCGTCCCATGTCTCTCTCTCTCTCTCTCTCTCTCTCTCTCTCTCTCTCTCTCTCTCTCTCTCTCTCTCTCTCTCTTGTTGTGTTTTACAGGGAATCCGCATGGTATGTATTAAAGACAAGTATGATCTCATCATATCCTTCTGTCAGCCTAATTAATCTATCAATAAAACATTTGCTGACGTCATTGACAGTCACAATAGTTGCTGGTTTCTTGGTTATCTTCTGGATAATAACCATTCCATCTACAACTGCAATTCTCCTATTAATAGCCTCAGTTGTTGTCAGCTCAAAGTGTTCTGCGGTACCTAGTAACTACGAATCCTCTATGTTCTTGTTTACTGATATATCTGTCAGGAACTGGACTAACTTCGACTTATCAGTGTATGTAGCACAGAGCCATTGGTGTCAAAGTAAATTCATAGTTGCCGAGTAAATATTTCAGATTTATCTCTCGACTCGACTTTGCAAGAAACGTTAGCCGTGCGTATAGGTCTTTTGCTTACTTGAGATCAAGAGTCTTGTTACGAATCCTTACTGTTGCTTTTTTGTTCCAAATGTACACATCTTGTTCTTCACTCGTTTCTCTGGTACCCATGGGCTTACCCTTTAATTAATGCGCTCCTCCTCATATTCTTCATATAAGTTCTACCCTCTTTCGTCTATATTGAGTATTTGTGGTACACACTCTTGTGGTACATAAGCCAGGGAATAATATTGTCGATCATATCACCTTCAACAGCAAAATGATTGCCATGTGCCAACATGGCAACCTTTATCTTGTTGATTGTGCTGTGCTCCTATTTAGCAGCATTTGCTCCAAGGCCATGATGACCTTTGGCCTTATCTTTTTGCAAATCACTTGCACCCTCGCGATAACCGTGACAGTTCTGGAGCAGCCAGGAAAAATCAGTGTCTTGCATTTGCATTGTTAGATATTACAATCAGTCCAGAGTGAACTTTCATGATTTCGTTTAGATGCTCACATGCATGGTCCGCTCCGATTGAGGTGAATGGAATGCCATTCTTTGGCACTGATATGTTTTCGGTGTCAAATTATCTCCAGGTTTCTCGATGATTTTGCTTGAGTGCATACATATCTGCTATATATCTTGGCCAAAGTCTCTTGCACTTTATTCGTTCAAAAGCAAAGACTAACTCGCCCAGTGCTTCTCCAGCTTCAGGATGAAAGGTCAGATCAGCATTTCGTGATGCAGCAACAAAAAATAGAATCGTCTAGACACGTTGCAGATAGTTCATTAGTGACTTCAACCATTGCGAGTTAGGAGCTCGGTGCCTCCCACGTCTGAAACAGACTAACATATCATTAATCGCCAGCAGGTGCAGAAGATTACTATACGCCGGCATCACTGACCCGCCCTTTCTGGTTTGGTTTGATTTACTACAGGCTTCGTCTATGGCATCTGTAGCTAGCAGGCATGCATATTTTAGGTTTGGATACTCCTTGAAGAATTCGTCAAAAGCCAGTTTATACAATACTAAGTATCAGTAGATATGGGCATGAAGAGAACGTGATTAGTGCTTGCATTTTGGCATGTGTGTTGTTGTGGTAGAACTAAAGACATCATCTTCAATCCATGCATAATCTATTCCAGAATTTTCAATAGAATTACCGAGAGCTCTCAAGACAGCCATGACAAATACGCAGTTCGCCAAGTCTGGGGAATAACTTCACTTTTTACACTGGTGTGAACATCTACCAACTGCACTGCTTTCTAGTACAGGGCCATATCAAAAGTAATGACGGTTAGATCTTCTTTACCGATTGCCATCTCATTCAAATTTTGTGCTTGTTTAATTGCCTTCATTAGCATTGACCATTCATGGGTCAGCTCTAGGAGAAGAGGCAATGCGCCAGCATTGGTTACAGCTATACTTTCTCGTAGTAGTGAGCTATACCCAGGAACCAAACACATCTATTTCTTATTATCCATCCTCACAACAGCAGATACTACAACCCAACTCATATGGGACATCTTATAAGATTCGGCAGCACCGGTTTCACTCATCACAGACTTGCTTTGTATTCCAGGCTGAGAGACTTGCTTTGTATTCCAGGCTGAGCCTTTGGTTTGACACATAGCAACATAGCTGTGTGTTGTGGTGTAATGGATACACTCTTTGTATCACGCCTGCTTAAAGATGGAGCAATGGATTCACCGAGTGTAGAAGCTTATTGGTCGACAGCAACAATTGTTCCACGTGTAGGACCTTTGCTATCAACGGTGTCCCCAGCAAAGTTTGTGTTTTCCACAGCAAAGAAAGCAAACGCCCCTTACCGGAGAAATGGTGGGACATACTAATTATTAAACTGTCTCGTGTTTTCAACAACTGAGTTTGCAATTGATGTTATTTCTAGAAGCATGGTGCCGTGCTAGGATACACACCAGTTCTGTGCATGAAGAAGAATCACAATCTTCTTATTCCTTGTATCATGGTGCACAGACAAAGCCCATCCTAGATCCTGAGAATTTTCTCTCCTTTGGTGCAATCTGAATTTTTCAGATTCAGCTTTGTGTTTGAATTTCACTTGCCTGTCAGATTTAAGCCCACACATGAGGGTCTGATACATAAGGGTCTGACAAGATGTGAGTACTTCTATGTTAACAAGGCACCTTCTGGTTTGGCTTTCCAGATCTCCATTGGTCCGCCCATTATGCATCGTATCAGCATCGACAGCTCATTTGGGACGGTATCAATATTGCGGATAATCACCGATTTAATATGCATAATTTGCAATGTTGCACCTTTTGTAATACTTTTAGCATGTTGATATTTTTTTTTGTCATCTAACACAGTTATTTTCCACCACTTTAAATTTTCAAACAATGTCATGTTGTCAATGTTTGTTGTGACGCAACGTGCAGCGCTGTCACAGGAGTTGGACATTAGTGAAGCCAGCAGTTTGCTGCTATAGGCAGCAACAGTTTTCAGCAAACCTATTATAAAATTAATATATTTGTTTTCACTCGCACCATAGGAAATATACAACTCATATTGAACTATGCTATGCACTTACTATTACAGTAACCTCACCTTGAAAGCGAGCAGAAGAATGAATAGCATTAGCATTACGAGAATGATTATATATCAACAGTTCCCCAGGCGAACAAAATAGAATCTGAAATAATGGCTCTAGCAAATATAAATCTATTATGGTGGCTACTGCCTAGTTAGTTAAAGTGCCCATAAAGTAGCAAATAGTCATAAATTTAGTTAGGATATGTGTTTTTTTTATTATCAATATTCGAGAACTTTAACGAAGGGCTACGAGAGATAAATATATGTAAAGTAAGAAGGTAGGATAGATGTCCAGAATGCACGTGAAAATGAGAAAGAATAACTTATATGATAAATATAGAGTCTCGAACTTCTTCGAATGGATATCTTAATCAACAATTTATATTATAGATTTTATTTTCGAAATGGCTAGTTGTTTGAGAAATATCGGTTCATGTATGCCAAGAACGATGCCCTTCGTTGAGCAACAATACATGTGTAAGCCTTTCTGAAGAAATCACCGGGAGATTTATGAAACATACTGTACCACTAGGAATGTTGCTAATGACTAAGCAGGTCACGAAGGTTGTTAGTTCCGTGCATCTAGTTTCCTATTTCTCAATATCAAACATATTAAGAATTAAGTATTACGGATGCGAATGAGAATTCTTTGATATTATTGATTTTTACGATCTAAAACGAAAACCCCCCAATGAGGTAACTTTAAGAAGATAGGATTTGTATCATTTGTATCATCTTTTGACTTTTATCATCATTAACTCTCACAGACCTAAAATAAAAACACACTTTTTCTAGATCCAGAAGTCTCACACACAAGACATGTCAAAATAATGTTATTTCGTAAGAAAAAATCCATGTACATCTCCGAAAACATTTTACTTGCTTTAACCCTTTCAGGACGAAGTCGGCCAAGACCGGCCTCTGCAGGGGTCTTGAGAAGTGCCCATTTGCAGGTCAAGAGAAGACTATTTTTGAAAATTTACCACTGGAATGACTGACTCGTTAACCGAACCAGTCATTCCAGTGGTAAATTTCCCAAAATAGTCTTCTCTTGGCCTGCAAATCGACATTCAATAAGTAAATATTTGAATTTTTTGAACAAATTTAGTCATTAAAGGGTTAATAACAGATTTTACGCCAGGTCCTTTACAACAGGATCAATACCCGAGACCATCCCCAGGCAATCTATTGTAGGGAAACATCGCGCAACCTTATGGAAACTTAATTAAATAAAAAACACAAAAAGGGGAATCTTTTGTGAGATAGATAACAACGATTATTATATGGCGACTCCAAGAGCCTGAGGGTCCCCGAATGAGCCTCATAGTTACTGACTCAACAACAATGTCATGGTAGACCACTATCCTTCTATTGCCTTTACTAAGGAATGTGATTAGATGACAATTGCCAAGGCAGCGTGTAACAATACCAGTTTCAAACATGTCGTTACGCCATGGCTATTTATAGAAAGTCCGCTGATTATTCTGAAATAAATTTGACAACGCTGTTGCTGTCTTAATCAGAAATGACTGTCAATAAAGTTGCTTGAAAAATCTTCAGCAAGTCTTGCAACATCTTGCTGATTGTTTTGAGAAAAATTTGATTGAAAATTGTTGCGTCGACGATTTTCAGCCATTAAATCATTACATAGGTCAAGTTCGACTCCTAACCTATAGCTAACTAGAGTACCAGTCGAACTTCAAATAGTTAACTAGCTAGTCAACTATAGTTAACCGAGCACCCGACCTCGGTTCAGATGGTTAGTGCGATATTTGCGTAAATTTCAAAATGGCGGACACCGATCGTTTGCCACGAATAAATGCATGTAAAAGTGTAAATATTTCACTAAATAACTTAGGTCTGATGAAATTATGCTTTCCCATTGTATGTCAATGTTCCCAAGCCCATATTCCTTCCCACTTTATGCCATATGGACGCTTTTTGACGTCTTAGCGGACAAAAATAACCCATTTTCGTAGGTCACCAAAACAGACGACAGAAAGGGTTAATGGAGACTGGTACCCGGCTAAAAATTTTCTGCAATAGTAATTCAATAGGGAACCGGGTACCAACGAACTATAGTCGACTACGATCAAGTTCGACTGGGCATAGCAACTGCGCATGATCAGTAAACCAGCAAACTGACTAGTTAGCGAGTCGAACTTGACCCTGGTAACAATTATATCAGTGGATTATTTTGACAACAATTTAAGGGAAAGTTTCAATAAACTTGTTATAAATATGTTTTCCACTTGCACAATAGCAAACACAGAATAGACCTTTCCAGAGTGATGACGTCAAATGACGTCATAATGAGCTAAACAGCTTATGACGCCATCGTGTATGATGGCGTCATAACATTACGTCATAAATGATTCTATACGGCCTGCCTGTAACTCTTAATAGTCCAACAAATTGGACACGTTTAATAAACATGTTGTTGAATATCTCGAAACTAATTTGACTGGGCGCTCCCTCCATAGGCAGCAACAGCACCCAGTCAAATTAGTTTCAAAATATTCAACAGCTTACCTGTACACTTTTCTGGAAATGTGATAGTCAGGAAGTTCAGAGGGCGATCGATCCCAACACGGGTGAGGTGTGGGTGCAATTTAGCTAAAGGTGGGAACGGCATAGCTAAAATGGAAAGGGCCATTGGTATTGAACTATGCTAGTCACTTAGTACTCGATAGCCTTGAAAACCAGCACAAGAATCTCTAGCATTAGCTTGTCATTGGTTTGGTTTTATTGGCCGCTTTAGCATTACGAGAATGTTTCTATACCAACAATTGCGCACCGGCAAAAATAATATGCTCTGAATTTAATTTGCTCCAGCAAATCTAGTTAGTTAATGTTAACTATAAATATATATATTTACAGAGGTATTTAAAGCAGCTGTTTAATTATCCAATGTGAGCCGTTGTTTGGTGCGGGCGATAGACATTCGAAGCGATCTCTTTTGCCAATTAACAGTAGTAGTAGTAGTAGTAGTAGTAGTAGTAGTAGTAGTAGTAGTAGTAGTAGTAGTAGTAGTAGTAGTAATAGTAGTAGTAGTAGTAGTAGTAGTAGTAGTAGAAGTAGAAGTAGTAGTAGTAGTAGTAGTAGTAGTAGTAGTAGTAGTAGTAGTAGTAGTAGTAGTAGTAGTAGTAGTAGTAGTAGTAGTAGTAGTAGTACTACTACTACTACAGGGAATTCCGTGTAGTGAATTCGGCATCAACAAGTCCCTCCGAGCTGACAGCAAGGGGACTAACTCAAACAATACATGCTCTAACACTGGCCACATAAACGCTGCAAATATGAGTTCGCATCCATTATAAACAATGTTCGTTGATTTACTAAAGCAGACTGGCTTACACGATAAGTCAACAATGCAAGAATAAAAATAAATGTTAATATAAAGAAGCATTTTCTCTCCAAACCCATCACAAGTATATCAATAGTGCAAGCGTGTGTTTGGATCTATATCTAAACAGGTTCGACTGCGCAATAGTTGTGACGTAGGAGGTTTTGGCAGAAAGTGCCAAAAATTTAACAAACCACAGACCATGATCTGAATAAAGCTCCGGAGCCGGATCAGATGAAACTATGGATCTATGGATATCTCGGAAACTGCTGGTCCGATTTGACTCAAATCTCTAACACAGAAAATGGAGTATCAATATACTATGATTACACAACTGTGGTCTTGATTGAAAAATTCAGCATAATCCGGAAATCCAAAAAATACAGAACATTATTATTTACAATGTGACAAAAACTGATGTTTGTGGGTTTGCTATCATGGATTCTTCTTGTTATCATATGGTGTTATTCAGCTTGACACTACTTCCTCTCCAACGTCCATATTTCGACATTCACAATCTCCCGGTGATCTGTTACACATTATAAAAGCACTTCCAATGATGGACCGGAGTTTGAATTTCGTGCATAATCCATGCATTGCTACACATTGTAATGTAGTTGGAGCGCTAGTGTCAAACGCGCCAGCAATATCAAGCAAATCCTGGATACAATCAACTATTTCGGCATTATGTAAGCAACACACGGTGCCCAATCCCAAGGGGAATGTGACTGAATTTTCTTAATCATAAAGATTCCCGATGAGAGAGCCAATTTGCTCTGTGCATATCTAAAAATGGATGCTTGGGAAGCGGAATTCCGAATTTTGGAGGCGAACATGCGTATTAGCTGGTCAAACATGGATAGATCCAATCTGTCACTCAAGTATATGACGTAATAGTGAATTAAGTGGCATGGCTGACGTCACAAATTATAAATCACAGAGAATACTCCGCCATGAAGCTGGCGAAGTCCGCCAAGTGTACGATTTGTATATTTTTGATGAATTTACTATCTAATAAACATTCTGTTGAATATTTTGAATGTAATTTGATCGGGCGCTGTTGCTTTCATAGTCAGCAATAACACCCACTGTCAAATTAGTTTCAAACTATTCAACAGCTTACCTATATAGGTACGTTGGAAATGGGATTGTGGGAAGTCAGGGCTCCAAGTATATACAACGATCCCAACACGTCAAAAGCGTGGGTAAAGAGGCGGCGGCTTGATGTAGTGGCTATCACTCAGGACAACCTAACCAAAGAACCTGGTCCGCGCACAATCTACGCTGTATCTCCGTCACTCCTTGCCTCTCTCCACCCACGACTTTAAATGGGTACCATTATAAAAGCTAGAGAAGTAACCAATAATGGACTGAAATAAAAAGCAGGCTGGACATAGCGTGGATGGGACCTGGAATCAGGAACTTGACAGACCAACCAAATCAATAACTTCCCAAAGCGTGGGCGAAGCTTAACTATCGATGGGCATAGCAGAGTTAGAAATGGACCCCTCTTGCTTTATCATCTGCTAGAGAAGGGTGTCCCAGAGATACTAATGATATAACTAGCGTGACTGGAGGGTCTTCAGCCGTGCACAGAAGAAGAGCGTGACTACAACAGCATAAAGCACCACGTGGTACAGAGGAGAGATGGGTTAGCGACATATCATCATATTATTTTGAAATGGAAGATGAGCATGGTGCATTAGAGATGACATTAAACAAGACTTGTCTGCCGCGGGCCAACTACAGTTGCGGCTGACAATGTCCATGGCGGCTATGCATCGATCCTGACGTAGCCATAGCGACATTGCGCTGTCATAGAGGAACGATGTAATCATGGCGCCGCTGAAGCGTCTTAGAAAGAAAATGTATCCCTGGCAAAGCTGCGTTGTCATAAAGAGGATATTAATTAATTGTGACACCGAGCTGTCAATCTGTCATAGGCAGATGTATGCATGCAACACTGAGATCTTATTCTGTCACATATAGAATATGTATCCATGGCGGCCCTGAGTTGTCAATCTGCCACAGCGAGGTGATATATCCACGGCGCCACTAAAACGTCTTAGAAAGAAAATTCCTTCATGACAATACTGGTCTATCATAAAG
>JAVVLW010000808.1:102500-115000 GCA_034401795.1 Chaetoderma sp. LZ-2023a
CATCGCTTCGCTGTTCGAGGTCGTACTCGCAAACCTGGGATTTCTTGCCATGTTCGCTGCCGGTTTTCAGGTAGCCAATCAGATTTCTGCCTACTTCAATCTCGCTATAACTCTAAAAATAGAGGAGTAGCTTCGTGCCTATTTCACTAGAGAGCTCGCGAGACACGAATATCAATCTATGTGATTGACAGTATATTAGTAGGATGATAATAACCGAGCAATTTTATTAGGCGGTAGTTGACTGACCTCATTTATAAAGTTTAGCATCGTCCTATTGCACGATCCTCGCCCTCCCGCTACGTTCCCGTATCGAGTACCGTGCTTTCACGCCTTTGATGTTTGCGCTAAGTTCACGAAGCTTCATACACATTAATGAACTGGGGTCAGTCAACTTGCGCCTATGAGATTGCTCGATCAAAAATAAGGAAATAGACAAATTTACACATGTGCGTAAACCAAACTAGCGGCTTTTGTTACCGAAAACCAATCTACACAGTTTCTGTTCCTCAGATAACTTGTTTAGAGCAAAACAATTGCAAACTTGTGCAAATGTCTCTTTCCAGATCAACAGCGTCGCGATCGCCGTTGTTTTGGTGATTGTAAATTAGGTCGCCAGACGAACTCTCGCCTATTGAGTGAAGTAGGCAGAAATCTAATTGTCTACCTCTAACCCACTAGCGTAATGTTACTTGACATAGCTAGAAATCACAGGTCTGCAAGTACGGCCTCGAACAGCGTAGCTATGTGAGTGGGCGTGTGTTAGTACGATGGAAGTTTCGAGAACTTAGCCCGGAGATAAAAAGCCTGCAAACACGGGACTCGACACGGGAGCGTTAGTAGAAGGGCCAGACCGTGCGATAGGACGATGGTTCTGGGTAAGCAAGTGGAGACAAACAAAAGATAATCCCTTGTGTGGAAATACCTATCCACGTGTTGTCACGGTAGACTCGTTTTCCAAAGGCCTTACCAGTTTATCTGAAATCTACGAGGTTAGACATTTAGCCCTGTCGGAAAGGAGGAGAATTATGTGCGGTAACTCGTACTGGCAAATTCGAAAGTCCATTGTTGGGTATGTCATAACCAACTAAATGACGTGTATGCTGACATCATAATCACTACGTCATAAATGATTCTATCTGGCCCGTCTTTAACTCTTAATAGTCCGACACGTTGTACGAATTGTATGTCTCTACTCTTTAATAAACATGCTATTGAATATTTTGAAACTAATTTGATTGGGCGCTGTTGCTTCCATAAAATTAGTTTCAAAATATTTAACAGCTTACCTGTATAGTTTTCTGGAAATTGATAGTTAGCGAGTTCAGAGATCGATCGATCTCAACACGAACGAGGTGTGGGTGTAGCTGAGCTAGAGGTGGGCGGGGCGTAGCAAAAATTGGAAAAGTCTATTGCACATTCACCATAGTTTGACACTAATGTGTTTCCCATACTGCACCTCACAAACAAATACACGTATGTAGAAGGTGAAACAGAGATTATACCGGTGTTCACATTAACGAGTTATTCCAGCACAACGTCGATTCACCAATAGAGAAATCCAATCTTTCAATCAAATATATGACGCCATAATTAATTACGTCACATATAGGTTGACGTCACAATCAATTACGCCATGAATCACATATCTAAGACGCTCAGAAACGCTTACTGGTGTGTCAAGTTGTATGAAATGTAGGGCCTACATCTTTACTCTTTAATGGGATCCTCCATTACGCGCTCACGACATAATATATACAGAAGAAGCATTTTTCCGAACATGTTCGTGGACTATTGTTGGATCGGTAATTGAGGAGTCCAGTTTAACCATTAATCATATGACGTCATGATCAACAACGTGACGTGTATGATGACGTCATACCAATATGACAAAGTTGGCAGCAGATAGGTGGTTTGAGAAAAAAAGTGTCAATAGTTTTTAAAGAACGTATGATGGTACACGTCATAGCAATGAACATTCTTAGCGGTGGTCCACTGGTCTAACTATTTTAAAGATGTTGAAATCAAATTTAAGGGTTTATTTAGAACCTTTTTTATTGAACAACTAGAAAATCAATACAACGAAATGGAATCTAACATCTATTATCATAACATTGCTACTAACAAATTACTTTGGAAAATGAAGCAAAGAAATGACCCGTTTTGTCAATTGTGATAGTCTGAAACACGTGTTATACTTCCTTAAATGATATATTAACACACATTAACGGTATGCCTGTTGTGACTAAATATATGTATGTATTTGGTGATCGGGAACATTCTACATTAACTCCAGTAAATAAATTAAATACCTATCTAATATCTCTAGCTAAGTTTTCAACAATCAATATGAGATCTCGCATCAGAAACTTGGAATATTTTAATCTTGAAAAAAAATAAATATATATACATATATATATATAAACCTCCGTATCAAACAAGATAGGAAATGGTCTGTCTCTTCCCATACGGTGGAGTGTTTGTAAGTAAGGTGGGAAATAAATAGTGCTTTATGCAATATTACAAATGGGGAACTGTTTATATTGATATAAAGTATTGCAATGATTTGCCACAGTGTGTAGATGTTTGTATATATGGTGAAATAAACGTTTTGTATACAAACAAGGTAAATAAAGAAAATAAATCAAGAAAAGGAGTGGCAAGACAGTGCTTGATAAGAATAGTAAATAATCCATCCGTTGTATGGGAGGAGCCAGAAAATAGAGAAAGAGAACAACAGCAAAAGTGACAGCAAGACAACAACAAAAACAACAACAACAACAACAACAACAACAAAAACAACAACAACAACAACACACAACGTCAATCATGACGACTAACATGTGGATGGAGTGGGGATGGGTGGGTATGACTTTTGATGGCGTATATCGCGTCCTTGTCTGGTAGGTCCCATTCACGCCACAATCGACGAGGATGAATTACTTTGAGATTTTTATTTGATTAACTGGAATACTGTGTTTTGCTGACCACACAGTACAATTTCATAATGTCAAACACATGAATGTCCTTCTTGTGTCAACAGCGTCTCAAAGCGCTCAAAATGATACAATTCACAATTAACCCTTTCATTTGTCAAGATTTAAAAAAAAAATTCAATTATTTGCTGAGTGAATGACTATTTGCTGGCAAAGAGAACTGATGTTGTAAATTTACCACTGAAATTTAGGACATTTCTTTAAAGAGTTGTTCTTTTGACAGGCTTGGCGATCATAGGGTTGATCGCCCAGGAAATCTAAATTATTACTTGGTCTGTGCCCATTTGAGGGCCAAGAGAAGACTATTTTTGAAAAAATACGACTGCAGTAAATTCTCAAAAATAGTCTTCTATTGACCTGCAAATAGACAGACGTCAAGATTACTGCAGAGGCGGTGTTACCATTATACCGACAAGTTGACACAAGAGGGGCTAAAGAACTGCCATTTTGAAGGACAAAATGTATACACAATGACCTTTACCTCTGAGGGCACGTGAAATTAAAGGTATCAGTCCACTGTAAGATGTTCAAGACCATCAATATAATGGAGGAATCCTGTTTTAGCTATGCTCCATCCATCCCTAGATAATTTCCACGCACGCTTCGCCCGTATTAGGATCAAATGATACATGTACTCTAAATCTCAATTTCCGGAAAAATATATAGGTAAGCTGTTGAATAATTTGAAACTAACTTAACTGGGTGCTGTTGCTGCACAACAGCGCCCAGTCAAATTAGTTCAAAATATTCAACAACAGGCTAATTACATAGTAAAGACATACAATTCGTGCAACAACCCTTAGTCCGTCATCAATTAAGCGTTCGTGACCAACATAGCTACGCCATTCCTAACGAAATTGAATATGCTGTCAGTCTACATGTCATATATATGTCTGCGTATAAGAGCAGAGAGTCAGTTGTCTACAGTTCTTTGTATTTTATTCAAACATTCAAACCCACAACAATAATCAATTCACAACAGCTGTCACGATAACATGTTCAAATAGTATGTATTTAGAAAGCTTGCGTCGTATTTATCAGTTCTAATATCATATCTATATAAAAAACCCACAAACTACAAGGACTGAAAGTCTCTCATTTAACCTGGGTATTTATGTGTAAGCATTGTTAACCTAGCCTACAGATGACCAGTAACAATATGGTACCACTTTTTTATTGTCCTTCAAACGGAATGACGGATTTATTCAGAGCTTTGCATTATATTAGATTGTTAGACTGACAAATCCTTTGTCGGGGTGGAGTGGGGTGAGGTGGGGGCGGGGGTGGGTTGGGGGTTGGGGGGGGGGTGCGGGTGGTGAAAGCATTTGTGAGTGAGATGAATGGATTAGTGAAGCGTGCGTGATTTATGTAGATATGGTATGTGAATGGTAGGAATTAAACCTGATAGGAAAGGGATGTACAAGGTTTATTTAATTGAGTTAGTTAATTACTAGATATGCAGTTAACAGGTTAAGCAAACTGGTATCAATTAACAAAGTGACATCATGGTGTAGTGAATAAAGAAAGACAGGTGCAGAGAATGATCGAGCGACTAGCAGGTACTCTCAAGAGACCATTTACCACTGGGAGTCAATAGTTTTAGTACTATTCCAAGATGGGCTTAAATGCAATAAAACATGTCTCTAGAGAGGACAGAGTATTTCCCAATTTATTTTGCTTTCTTTCTAGTTAAATTTTTGGACATGCCCTAGTAACATCAATACATCATCCTTATTCAATGAGGGGGAAGGGAGGGAGGGAGGGAGGGAGCGAGGGAGGGAGGGAGAAAGCTCCCTTACTCTAACATAGTATTTTTCTTAGTTATAGTGACCTATTAGGATTTGGTCTGCTTATGTAAACGGCAGTCCGGGCGGATAACGTTCCACTTCTATAATCAATGCTATTTAAACATGTACATCTGGTGATGAGAAATTCATTCCATTCCCAGCAAATCTCACTAGTTCAGAAGTGATGAAACTCGGTGCGGGAAGGGCTAGGTGGGAAAAGTGAGGTTGTACCCCCCAAGAGAGCAAAGGTCTTCACAGTTTGGCAAGAAATTATCGCAAGACGACAGCACTGGTCAGCTGACCAAAGAAAGTCATAATTGGCAAATATTCTGTACATTCATGTATATACCATATGACATTACGTAGATGTAACGGCGTCTCCTGGCCACGGGAAGAACATCGCGCGCCCATAAATTATATTATATAGCTGCTGGCGGAAGTGGTTATACCAAAACCGCCAGAACAACCCATTTGCGACAATAATCCCTCTCAACAAAGGACCATAAATCTTAATAGCGTATTTAAGGTGATGACCCAATATGCTAGCCAGCTCTCAGGAAATCACAAATGTCGGAAGTGATGTATGTCTTCCATTTGCATCTACCAATCTATTATATTTACCTTAGTTAATAAAAGCTTTAGTTAAATCACGTCGAGACACTACTTTTAATGAAATTCACGTTATCCACAGACGATTTACTGGCACGCTGATCTACGGCACCGGGAACACTGCTGGACAACAGGCACAATCTGCCAAATGCGACCAATCTAGAATGACGAATTATTGTCTACAGACTGTATTGTCCGATAGACACGCAATACCGCTAGATGGTTGGAATCACGCCCAATTAAACGCCCAATTATAACCCTTTCCAGTTTTAGCCATACCCCGCCAATCTGTAGCTAAGCTACACCCACACCTCGCTGCTGTTGGGATCGATCGAGCCCTGAACACACCGACGATCAATTTCCAGAAAACTATCCTGGTACTTTTGAAACTAATTTGACTGGACGATGTTGCTGCCCATGGCAGCAACAGCGACCAGTCAAATTAGTCTCAACATATTCAACAGCATGTTTATTAAATGGTAAATAAATACAATTCGTACAACGTGTCGGACTATTAAGCGTTAAAGACGGACTGTTTCGAATCATTCATGATGTCAGGATTATGACGTCAGCATACACGTCGCTTAGTTAATTAAGACGCCATATGATGCCAGTTGATCGATGGATAAACTTGGAATGGTCTAGTAAAAGCAAATCTGACAAATTATACGATCGCTTCAGCAGTTTCGATCTATGATGCGGAATGAAGATAGGCAAACAACAGAGTTTTTGTCCTTGTCAGAATTCCAATGGTATTTGTAGATCCTATTGTTGAGACTAGCTGTCACATGTGGTTAAAAGATGGCGGTTCTTTATGAGGGGTGATTGGCACACCAAGAAGAACGATTCCACCCCACCTACATACATTATGGCTTTATCTTTCGGTGGATTGGACAACTGGGTTATTCAATCCGTTGTCCGAATACTTTTGAAGGAATACACATTTCCCACATTGACGTCATTACATGGGATTCCCAGATTCAACGCTCATAGCCCGTTTGTTGGTTGGTAATTTAGCAAACGAGCGGCTGGCCCGCATTCAGTTATTATGGCACTAAAGGGCACCGCATTTTAAAAGAGTTCCTATACTAAACTACACTCACAATATTATTGAATATGACAAGGAATCGAACCCGCAACCGACGAAAATGCATCCACCATACTAACGGACATACGGCGTTTGCGTGCTGGATGCGCGTGTGGGCTATGGTGCTTGACGCTTTCGTCGCTTGTGGCTTCGATTCTTTGTCAATGCCAAAATACTGTAATGTCATGACTACTTGTATAACACAATATTATTGAGGTCATGCACCATGGGACGGTTCATCCAGTTCTCTAGGAATTTGTGTATTAGTTTGTTTATTTTCCCAAAATTTTCACTGAGTATATATGCATATATAAAATACACCGCTGTCCCTAGATTTAGTAAATCAATTGAGCAATAGAGAGTGTTTTAAAATTATGATTAGCGTAACAAAATTTTAGAAAAACACAAATGCAAATACAGGAATGTTTAGAAAATTGGATGAGCGTTCCAATAATATAGGACTTCAATAATATTATGATCCTACATCGTCATATAAACAGCTGAAAGTGCGCTGTATCTGAACCTAGCAGTACAATAATACCGTTCTAGCTACGCCCAGGAAAGAGGAACACCTTGAATACGTGCATATTGATGAGCAGATACGAGCTAGTGTCCCCGTGTACGTTCGTGCGTGTGGCTGTGCATGTCTGTGTGGGTGCGTGTATTGGGTAGGGGTACCTATGCTTTTGCAGAAAGATAGTGGTGGTGGTCCTACCAATCTGAGATGTTATATCTATTTGTCATTTTCTTGGTAAAATTTAATCTGTATCATTGCTAGCGAGAATAAACGTTTGTCATGCTCCTGATGAAAACATCAAACTGGTAGCCAACTCTTTTATGTTTCATAGACAGAAAATGCATTTCAAAGAATTATATTCTGCTAAGTATTTGGAAAGGCTATCTAATTAAAAGCGTTACAGTTTCAGTTTAGAGCTCAGCTCCTGCCAATTTATAAAGTATATTTATTAAGATTTGATGGGAATAAGCCTTATTTCAATTAGGCATTGGCGTGTTAATTCTCGTTAATGGTATATGATGGAAGTAACCACTGCAATTCAGACACCATGTTATGAGGTCCGGGAACAACGAGACATACATAGATCTCACGGAATACAGAGCGCAATATTGGAATATTGAAAGACCGTGAAAAGACAATTACATACTTATCCCGCATGCCAGACGTTCGCCTATTTTTACTTACCATGATTCAACAACCATTAGCTTACACAGGATTGCAGAAATATTTGTGTGCCCATTAACATATAAACGTATTAATCAAACACATGCATGCATTTAGCATCTATGCATTAACACATTCACCAGGTTCCACCAGTGGGAAAGAAATTGTTACACCGTCAATTTCTGGGTGAAAGGATACATGGTGGCTAAATCCCCATAACGCTAATTACTATGACAACCATCTGACGTGCACATATTTGACCGGACCACCAGTATGTTCTGAAATGTGATTAGATGCTGGATGATTCAAGTTTGTTAATCTAGCATACACAGATGATCAGTAACAATATGGTACCAGGTTTTCTAGTCCTTCAAATGTACTTCAAATGGAGTAACAGATCTATTCAAAGCACATAATTATCTCAACCAAAGCCTCGAAGGGGCGACAGATGTACGGAGATACGCACACACACCGGCAATGAACCGTTTCAGTTGATCCATCCATCACATGATGTCATAATCGACTACGTGACGTGTAGGATTATGGAATGACGTCATAATCAATGACGTCATGAATTACGTGGATAAGTACGCCACGAACGCTTAATTGAAGACGAAGCGTTGTTGTATTGCATGCCTTTACTATTTAATAAACATTCTGTTGAATATTTTGAACAAATTTGACTGGGCACTGCTGCAGAATTTTCAACAGCTTACCTGTATAGTTGTCTGGAAATCGACAATCAGGTAGTTTAGGAATCGCTCGATCCAGACACGAGGGAAGCGTGGCTGGAGCTTAACTAGAGATGGGCGGGGCATAGCTAAAATTAGAACGGTCCACTGAGTCGCAGATGCCAACAGACATAGCGCAGACACATGTATATTACCACATATGCCAGCAGACCTCCGCATTGCCTAAGATTGAAATTGTCACCAGTTCGCTAGGCGGATGGATACTAGATGCAAAATGTATCATCGTTTAAAGCAAACACCATTGCCCTAAATCTACAATGATCAATGGAGCCAAGATTTGACGCATAGCAGTAATAATCACCATGAATCGAGGCTATCAAAATGAGATTTCAATCGACATTGAAAAGTGTCCGGGCCGAACCGACAACGAGTCGATGTTTGGGAGAGCCATGTTGATCCAACGCATACTACTCATCCCATAAATATGTTGCAAGAAATATCCCTGGATGGCATGGATCTCAGAAGCTCACCTCGTTCATAGTGGAAATGATTAAAATGAGAAGTGTCCTAGATGCCAAAATTTGATTGATTTTATCAAACAACCTTGGTTCCCCAATGCAGACCCGTTGGGCGACATCATGGTACATTTTTGCCCACGGTATCTCAAGGATTGACATGTATAAGCGGGCCATGGATTCAAGTTCACTACGTAACCTTTTAGTATAATACAGCGGCGCAGGTTGAATATTAATATTATTGACTGGAGGAAGAACTTATTTCTGAGTGAGCTGCAAGGAATACTGATGAGCGTGGAATTCATGTAGATAAGGTGAATTGAGTGACTAAAATATCAACGGTTAGACTTAAACTAGGGCCTACTTTTCTTTATGTAGTGGTGATTACAGCTATCCAGTTCGTGAGTTTGCATACGATAAACAACAATCATGTTACCTGTGATCATTGTGCTGCATGAATTGGCAGGATTTGAGAAAGAATAGAATAAAAAAGGTTTATCTAAAACATAAATGTTTAAATATTGTTAAATATTAGCAACGTGATATCATGGTACAGTGAAGAAGGAAAGACAGATGTAAAGAATGACAGAGTGACTAACATATTCTCTCAAGAGACCGTTTCCCTCTGGGATCCAGTAGTTTTATTGAGGCACAATGTGCTTAACATGTTATCTCCAAACAACTGGTACTACCATGCTTTACGTATCCATATATTGGTCGTTTATAAAAGATGTGACTCACAGTGCCATGAATGAACTGGAATGTGTATGGATGGCAGCTATGTAAAGCTCGAAATGTACGATGTCTATGAACTGTTACAACTACAATGCTACATAATTATATCAAAAATATTGTTAATGCATTTATATTTTCTCCTTAGAGATAAGACATATTGATTGGCACACATCTATTCTCGACGATAAAGTGTCAACCTGACATCCAATATATTGTGTATTGTCCTACCAATGTGCGTTTTAAAAATAATGAAGTTCCGTTTAGTTGCCTTTAGTACTAACATAAATTGCTCCATTGAAGCACACTAGGAGATTTACGTTATTAGATAACGATGCTAATCTTTGAACATTCTACATATTTTAGTAGATTGGACATCCTGCCAGCGGCAAACAAAATGCCGACTCAAGACCTTATGTAAATGAGAGACACCACAATTAAGACCAATACCCATGTCAATGGCATAATATCAGTCCAAATTACCATGCCAAGTGGAAGTGTTTGAATGACATTTTCATATTCTGATGGTGTACACTATTTTTGCCGGTCACGCACTCAGAGCGATGATTATGATACATATTATAACCTACGGGCAGGCATTAATCCTAGTACGAACGCTTGAGAACTACAGAGGACACGCCATTGGTAAGTGATGAGCATAGCAGACACTTCTAACTCAGACTCATAGTTATCAGACAGTGTTATTATAAAGCAGGCCGGATGAATCTTTTCTACAGAAAGTTAGCGAATTAGAATCTGTTCACAATTTTCAGTAGATTCTAAAGAATGATAGTTTAGATTGGCAGTTAGAACAATAATCTACAATTTTAATCTATTAGCACACTCTCGCAATACCTAAATTATGTTTATCTGTATTTATTGTTATCGGTGAAAATGAGAAAAATCAAAACTAAATGTAACTGATTTAACATCACACAATTACATGATCACATGAACAATGGAACGAAGAGTCTGCGGCGTACTGCCCTCAAATAATAAGATGCATGTCACCATTTGAGATGTTCCCACAATAAACAGTGAACATATTTTCTGTATCTATAGAAGTCATGCTTCTGGAATTAATTATACGGGTTAGAACATAGTGAACGTATTTTTAAAAGAATCTTCCAGAAATAATTTCACAGGAGAGTATAATCTTCACAGAACAAACAAGAGGCTCATGCGGCCTGTATCCCTCACGTGAAATTATTGGTCATTTCTGGGAAGGTTTTATCTAAGTTTGATTAAAATTGGCCCAGTGGTTTATAAGGAGGCTTTTGTATGATTTTCTCAAAACTGTTCGGAAAATCCAAGATGGCCGCCAAACACGTAAAGTTTTGCTTGACGCACGGCGGCCATTTTATTTACGTATCGGATTTCCATGGACACACTTTAATGACCCTTAGTCCCTAATCATATCTCACAAATTTCAGCCTGATCTATTTGGTGGTACTGGAGAATAGGTCGCTTTCAGGAAATCTGGCTCATACAAGATGGCCGCCTATACATTTGACCAATCAAGTTTCCTTGACCAAACCTGGTTCAGCTATTGCCCTTGATGATGTTTCATGAGTTTTGATTCCACCCCAGGGGGCTTCGGAGAAGAAGTTTAAAGACGTTTATAAAAATCATACAGAATCCAAGATGTTTGCAAGTTGAATCAAGTAATCGTCCACCATATTGTTTTGTGGCGGCCATTTTCTTTTCCCCACACGTCCGGCCTAATAAAAGAACTCGTCAAATCTAAATCTGTCCCATTCACCTTTTGATGCCTCGTGTGTAATACATCTAGCGAGCGCACCAATATCAAAGTGTCTGCAAATAAAATACAGAGACATCACGAACGAAAAATGAAATGACTATATTTATAATTATGTTCTATCCTATCCAGGATAAATATCCATTCAAAATTGGATATAAATGTGTAGTTATTCTCTCTCAGACCAGCTATTCCACCTTGCACGAACCACCGGACATTTTGAAAATGCCAACAACGCTGACGTCATCGATCTATTCGTAAATCAATTCAATTAATTTATTTGTATATCAAAGATACGTGCGTGCTAGCCAAATAGTACGGTGTAGTCTGCTGACTGCCTTTGTAATCTGAACCGAGATTTTTTTTTATCAAATCCGCGTCCGGACTGGAATTCCTAATATAATAGGGGAGCGTAGGGCAATGTGTAAGCATTTTCATATACAATTAGTGATTTTTGAAAAATAAAAAATAATGTTGTGCTTTGGTGAGAGGGGAGTAATAAGCAACTACCGTACTATATCTCATCCCTTGTCACACACGCACGCCCCCAATCACACACCGCAGCGACTGGTGCCGCTACCAACAACCACATAACCGCCACCAGTGATAGCTACGATCAGTCGTGGCGCTGCTTGTAAAAGACACTTCTAACCACCACTATCATCACAATAACAATTTCAACCAGCACCACAGCCTAAAATACGTACAATATCAAACACAACCATTACTGCAAGAATCACCATCAGCACAATCACCTCCACTAAAATAACCAGGTACTACCACTACTTTAACCATCACCACCACGACCACCACCACCACCGCCATCACCGCCACCACCACCACCAACCACTTCAACAACAAGAAAATCTAAATTCCGCCATATGCCTGAGATAATAGTATGGATAACTCATATGACAAAACCGGTTGATTTTCACTGAACGACTTAGGACGAGATATCACAAATAACGAGATGCTTTATAAACTGTTGACCATGCCCCTGGACCTAGGAGCCAGAGCCGAATATAAATGTACTCATGTATTCTGAAATCCTATGGGTAGCTCACATAACAAATTTGGTTGAATTCCACCGATTGGTTCTGACAGGCAGGCAGGCAGGCAGGTGGTCTATCATATAGGTGGTTAGAT